>KZ808353.1:166424-187234 GCA_000696205.2 Oncopeltus fasciatus
TTTTTTTTTATTAAAAATATATTTATGAATGCAATTTTAAATACATATTACAATACATATTAGATGGGTCCCACCTCTTTCTAAGGAAACCAATTCGGTATTTAAGATTTTTATTTCAAAATTGTTAAATAAATTAATTTTTGATTGAAATCAGATGACGTGAAAGGTGGGAGGTTAGCCGAAGACCAAAATTTTTAATATTCATATCTTCATTTTAATCTGAGTCAAAATAGTTTGAAAGACATAATAGGGACCTAATTTAAATTTCTAAAAAAAATAAAAAAAAAATTTAAATTGAAATTTCTTATTAATGAAGATATTTACGAATATAACAGCGATGTTAGAGTCCCCCCCTCCCCTATTCTCCTTCCTGGTTAGAATAAAGTGAGGTTAAGTGGTATTCCTTTTACACCCATTACGCTCTCCGGTTTATAAGATATAATTTACTAGCATTTATCATTTACTATCATTTAAACAGCTACTGCGTGACGTATTTATTTTTTAATTCGCGCAGCTCAAAAGTGCTTTTTAATGTGAAACAAGCAGAGGTTTTTTATTTTTTTGTACTTTTAAACGATTTTATTTATAGTTAGGCGATTATTAATAATATTATCAATTATTAATAATAATATTATTAATTTAATCAACCCTTATAATAAACATTTGATGAAATTGGGAGAAACGACGATGCCTATAATTTATCCTAAAACGCCATTATAACCCTGGTGAAATCTCATAAATTCTGATTTTTTCATAGCACATATAACTCCTTTTAGAATACGAGTTGAGGGAGAGAGAGAAATAATTGATCAGATCAATAAGAGATCAATAAGTGATGCTGCTTGATTAAGCCATATGGGCATGAGTCGTTACTCCCAAACTTTAGCTAGATGCCACCATGAGTACTCTAACTCCTTTGTGCGCACAGGTACTACGACCGCAGAAGACCTGGTGCCCACCTTACTCTCGATGTACGACACCCTGGTGGGTCGAGCAGCTGGGCCTGTCCAGCAGGTGACGTCCAGGCCTGTGGAGCCCCCGCCTCCGCCTCCGGTATCCAGGCCTCTCTCACAGGCGTCCATAGCCAGCTCATCATCTTCTTCCTCGTCAGGTCAGTCTAACCTTACAAGACAGTCATGTCCAATTCCTTAGTTTTATTTATTTATTATGATTTGTGCAGTAATAAACATTGAGTACATAATTCATATATACTTATACTTATCAGGAACTTTTATGTGTATTCCTTATTGGCAAATTTGCTTTTTGTGAAATATTTCTGATCCATATCCTATTTCGGAGATGCGGTTACTGTATAAATTTATTTCTTATCACTTTTTTAAGTATTAATATTTTTACCTTTAAAAATTGATATTTTTCGAAACCATTGCTTATGCAAGTAAGTTGAATTGACAAATTAAAAGTTGAAATATTTATTTTTATATATCTTCGCTACAACTATTAAATTAGATGCCTATATCCTTCTTCGCTTGATAAGTTTAAGGTAATTAATGTAAAAATTTGTCTAATCCATCCTAAATAAAATGTGACATTTCAAAAGGAAATATCCTATAAGAGTTCAAACTTTTAGTGTGTACCATAATTGTAAAATATGTGAGCTATTTGTTGAATATTTTCTGTATATTAATACATTATTAATATTATATAAATATATAGATGCAGAAATAAATATATAAAGAAATTGATTAGTTGCAATAACCAGCAATGTTATATGTTTTTTTTTTACTATGATAATCTAATTAGTTAAAAAAATACATGTTATTACCTTTATTTGTTTTTATAGTTCTTTGTGAAATTAAATGAAATTATATAGTAATTTTAAGTAAGTAGGCTATGAATGGGTCTTAAATGTGCAATAATTCCGTGCTCCATTTGGAAATGTGTGTCCACACCTCAAGTTTAGCTCGCTGATGGCAATTTGAAAAGAATTTTAAATCGCTTTTACTGCTCTTGCAAGAGTCGAAATTCAGATTCCGCCTCTCTAGAAGTAGAAGTCCCTTTCTTGTTTATGAAGGACTATCGCCACTGGGAGAGTAGAAGACCTATGCCACAGCGCTTATCTTCAGCGCCGTTGTAAAGTGTTACTTTGTTATGGCTGCTGTAGTATACCTAGTACCACTCTTGTTATTTTGAAAACAAGAAGCCTTTGTTTATTCACTTCGGAGGCGTATTCGAGTCGATCCTGAGAAATGCTCGTTGTTATTGTACATTTCCTCGGAGGCCTCTCGAGATGATGTATCACGTGTAGAGGCTGGTGCCTTTCTGCCTTATTGCCCTCATACATCAAACTCCAGGGCGCTCTCTACCTGACCTGACTCAACCCGCCAGTTCTATCTGTATTAATTCCAACAGAGCGTCCTCTCTTCTCAGCCGCCTCCGACTGGACTTCTCCCATTCTTCATTACATTACATGTTTATATCACCCTCGATACAAAGCTCCAATCCCATCGTACCAATGGACCCCTATAACCTTCGTACTTGTACATTCTCAGTAGGTACTTCTATATCCCTCCACTATATTCGAAAGACACTTTATTAACAATTTACCTGAGGCTGTTACATAGCCACTACATCTCATGGTAATATAGGTTTTACTCTTATTTTTACTTAGCAATACATATACAACATAGTATTCATTAAAATATTTTAATTCGAAATTAATCATCAAATTTTTGTGTTTTGAATTTCCTGGGTATATTTCAGCTATTTTGCCAGGATGTCTGCTGGTAGATGTTCCGCTATGTTTCTCAATTTCCATAGGTCGCATTTTTTGAAAAATCGAATGTAATTAAAAAAATATATAAACTGAGCTTAGTGGGAAGTGTGGTCCCCCTTGGTCAACCCATTTCCTCTTTTATCCTCGTAGGTCGGTATCAGACGTTACATCGAAGCTCTATCATTAAGGCTAATAACGTCTGCGTCTAATTTCCAACACCCTAATTTTTATTCAAAATGAAGTAGCATGTTCAAGGTATACAATTCTAATTAAAGGTAGTTGAAAATGATCTACTCCAACTTCTATGATTCATATAATAATTAGTTTTTTTAAACGTGATTTTGAATCAGCTAACAATAAATTATGCTGTTCATTCTATTGGCTTTTTGGTTGATTTTATATCTCCAAAAGTATTGTTTTAATAGGAATTATATAAAGAATAATACTTTATGAGTTGAGGCAGCCTAGTTTTTTTTTCGTTTTTTAATTTGAGGGAGAATTATGCAAAAGAATGCCCGGATGCAGGAGCACATAACTAATCTACTGGGTCCCCTGCAGGTACACAGAAGTAAATAAAAAACTAAATGTACTTAGTGATTGTTGAGCTAGAGTCTCATGAGTTTTGCATTTCGATCTTAATAAATTTAACAAAAATGTTTGACATTACAAAAGTTTATCTTTGTACTCACAATTGTGGGGCTACCTATGTTAGCAATATTTTAAACCCTGCATTTCCGAATCACCATATGCCATGTATCACTTTCCCCAACCATGTATCCCCAGACAGCTCCTGTTCATTCTGTTGGTCTGTGTGGGCAGTCGTGAGTCAAAGCACTCCATTTGCAGCGTAATGTTTATGTTCTTTTAGGCATGTATGAATAGCCAACCCCAGCTTTTTTCTCATACATAGCTTTCGTACTTCATATTTCTAAGGCTTTTTACCTTTCTTTGGATTGCTATATATGAGGAGAGTTTTTTTTTTTTTTTTTTTTTTTTACAGCTTTCTTCGCGTACGGTGGCAAAGTGAATTGATTAAATAAATCTACTTAAATTGATTTAAAACTGCTACATTATAACTATCTCATTGGCGGTTATTAGAATGTCAACATCCCCTTAATCAATTTCAGGTTATTCCATTAAAGCAAGAACCCAGTGCTCTATTGTTCCTTGGAGTGGATCCTAATGACAGAAATCACTGATTATTTAATGTGGGCGCTCCCCGCGCAATTTTCTAGGCCATCGCCTCTTGACGCTTGACATATTTCCAGCGGAGCGAATGACAGGACAAAGAAGGATTCTTCAGCATCCTGGACTACGTAACCAATGTTTAGAGAATATTGGTCATAATCACTTCAAACTAGGTCTTTTAAAAATTCTCAGGGTTTCAAAAGTCATAAAATGCTCCAGACTCTTCTCCGGCCCATTTTACCTTCAGTATTCCCAGCAATACTTATAGCTGTGAACTTGGTAGGGTGAGGGTTCAAATCTCGCCCTGGACAGCAGGCCCAAGGCTCAAACGCCTCAAGTCTACTAGGAGAATCAATTGGGGACCAAGAAGTAATCTTGTTTTCATTAAAGTTTTAACCTTCTAAAGAATAAACAAATTACACGTCATTTTACTCTAAGATAATCCATTTCTCAGTATTATGTTAAGACTTTTTTGTTATTGTAATTTATTTTATGGTCTTCATATTTCTTTGAACTAATTGTATTTATTAAATAAGCTTTAAGAATTGTCATTATCTTTGCAATTAGTTCAGTAAATAGTTTCCCTTTTGTTAAATTCCAGTTCCATGATAAAATGTCAGATGTTTAGAATTAGACATTTTTTAATTCTTTTGGGGTGTGGAGGTGTTGGTGTTTGAGACGATTAAGCTTATATGTATAAATTCAGTGGTGGTTTCAAACCAAATTTCATTATTGTGCTTGAGAAATGGTAAAAGTTTTATTGTACTTGGGGGAAAGAAGAGGAAGTTATCTACTTTATTTGGATTTTTTTTTTTTTTCTGCATATCCCTGTATTGGGCATTACTACACTGAAAACTCATTTACTATCAGTGTGGCCTTCATTAATGAATAATATAACAAGAAAAAGAAAAAATAAGCAAAATATTTTAAATAACGTATATATCTCATTATACTAACAGTAAATATTTAAAAAATCTCATTTTTATATATAGTGTAAATATTATTTGCAGGAACTCCATTTTCCATTTATAGGTCTATAAATAGAAAAATCAAGTTCTATTTTTATGTTATCTCCACACGCTACTGTTTTACTGTTTGCAGTCATTGTTGACGAATCGTCAGTACTATCTGTCTTTCAAAAGAGTTTTAACAGCCTATTACAGCATTATAATGGTCTTTGCATATTTATATTTTTATCTATTGTCATAATTTGCATTACTATTTTTCTAGTGTAATAAAACATGAATGTTTCTAATTATTTGTTGTGTTTTCTGTTGAATGGTTGTCTATGGATTTTCTTACATTGAACGTTGCTTGTTTATACAAATGCCGATTATTAAAAAATCTCCTCTCGCCCATAACGCTTTTGCTTTATAATTAAACCCCCCTCTCATTGACTTAAAGTTATATATTTTTAATTTGAATCGTACAGGGAGCTAGAAAAAAAAACTATCTATCTCAGCCGGGGAACTATAAAATATTCTCAGCTCTGTCGGTGGCGTAGTTGGTTAACGCACCCGCCCAGATAGCGGGGGACCCGGGTTCGTTCCCCGGCTGAGGTAGAGAGTTTTTTTTTTTTTTTCTAGCTCTCTATACGATTCAAATTTATAATGAAATGTGGGATTACATTACTACAATTAACATCATGAATTATATATTTTTATTTTTCAAAAAAAATATCTACCATGAAATTTACTAATTCAGTTCTGTTATTTTTTTCCCACTTGCAATTCTACGTGAAATTTCATTAAATTTGCTTATGACTAATGATTTTCAGCTGTATCACTTCTCCACCTGATCATTTATTTCAATTTAGTCTTTCGTATGTGAAGTCGTGATAATCGGGAGAACTCCCAGGCTGCCAGTTAGCAAAGAAGCTAACAAAGAAGAATGACTTGTGTGACGACATAGCTGCACCGATTTGCAGTGTGCTAGGAAACAGCCCTCTTCCGTTATAGCTCTGTGGAGAGGCACATACCACCAGCCCCTTACCGTTACCACACCGATTACCACTCTTCCCTTATATGGGCGGAGTCTGCTTCTCAGGGTTTATTATTAGTTTTTGTTCTTTTCATATATTTATTTCATTATTTCTTTCCTTCTGATTTCCGTGAAATGAACAGAAAATTCATTTGTTCCTCCAATCTTTCCTTTACTGACATCTTTTCGTCGTACCTCTTCTTTTATAGTGAAACAATCTACTGAACAGTTAAAGAATGTATCATAATTGAAACTGAACCTAATCTATTTCACAATTTGCGCCTAAAAGTTAAAAATCGAAAGTCTTAACCCTAAATTAAAAAACTTCTCCACATGAATATTCTTAAGAAATTAAAACTCTGTGCGGTTAAGATACTGCTTTGAGTATAATATAAAACAAAATATTGATATTTCGAATAATAAAATTGTAATATCAATGGTAATAACAATAACCAGGACTAATAAATAAAAAATTTATATATATATNTTTTTTTTACCCGCTTATATAGAATTATTTTATTATTGAAAATAAATTCTGTTCTTAATTTATTTGTTTCAAGTAATGGTTTGTTTATATATAATGATTTTTATACAAGACGACCTCTTAAATATAATTAAATCTATGTTTTTCATTGATGAATAAAATAAGTTTTAAAATAAAAATTTTTAAAAGTGATAAATAAAAGTACGAAATTTTTGTATTCATACAACCCATACTGTTATTGGCTGGACTGGCTGGATTATACCACCAGTGAATCCAAATAATTAAATAGCTGGTGAAATGTAAACTTTATTAAAACTAGAATAAAATAAACTTTAATTTTGAAATATCTTTTTGCTTAGGGTCAGAGGACAGTGGAGTCTGCTCACCAAGAAGTTACATCAGTTCTCCTGACACTAGGAGCGGCCACCAACGACCCAGGCTTGATCCCCAGCTAAGTTATACTGACAGGGTTGTACTTGAGATCATTCAGACTGAACAAGTTTATGTTGACCACCTCTCTCAAGTCATACATGTATGTGCTTGAACTGGCCATTATAATTTATTATTTTTATTTATCTTGGGGGGGGGCATTAATTCAATTTAACGGTCAAGAACTTCAGTTAGGTCAGTTATTTATTTTTCTAAATAAAGTTAGGCATATCGGTTAAGAACGGTAGAGGAAAGTCTGACTAGAATTTTGGTAAGAACTGTTTCTTAAGTTAAGAATGGTGTGACAAAAAACTTTTCCATCATCTAACAGCTTCATATATCTTACCACTCTTACACTCTGTTCACTTACTTGGATTTCATCTTGACTCGCGACTCGCATGGAGCGAGTACTAAAAATAATAGACAAGAACTCCAATACAGACTAATAAATTGAATTTCGACTAACGCTTTACAAAACTTTACTGCGAACATTCTGGACATACAGTGCAGAAATCTGGGGTGCCGCTAAGCCTTCCATCAACCAAAGAATCATAACCTTTCAATCCAAAATCCTCAGTGTAATGTGCATTATTCTGAGCCCAACTCTTCTCTTCACCATGACTTTAATATCCCTTCACTTCAAAACTTCATTTCCTACCGCTTCTCCCTAATACCAAAATGGATATATATTACCTAGTCCATTTGCACAGACCCTATCCTCCAACTGTAACCCCTACAACCCTCCCCGCCGGCTCTAACTAAGAAGACCTAGGGGGACCTCCAAGGAACTTAGATTATATTAAATTTGAGAGTGGTGTCACTGAATCCTTTCTATTCTTATTATTTATCAACTTTTTTTTCATTGATATCAAATTACAAAATATTATTCTTAACAGACTAATAAATGAATATGATAATTTTTTAATCAAAAATTAAGAAGGATCTCTGGAAAATAATAGTCTATTTTATAAAAATTAGTATAAGAGTTTTCATAAATACGGAAAGCATCTTAATATAAAAATAGAGTANCAAATATTTCTTCAACACAATTTATGATTAATCCTTGCTAGGTTATTCATTCGAATTACTCCTTCAGCTCTAATTGATCAGGAACTTCCTTATTTATACACTGTTCCCCAATGAATAACGATGTAAATTTTATTTTACAAAAAGAAAATTTTCTTTATTGTTATTCTATAACAAATGTTATTTAAATCATAATTAGAATACAATTTATTTTAATTTCCTTCTAATTTTCACTTACCTAGGTATATGATACATCTACATTAAGTGCAATATCAAAATAAATATTTTTGCAGTAAAATCAATTAATTTTTTTTTTTTTGACGTTTTAGAATCCGCTATCTAGTTAAGAAACAAAGTATCACAAAACGGTGTCTTATTTAGTTTATTATAATTTTTTAATGATAATCCGATAAAAAATTACATTACCTTTATTAAGGTGTAAGAAATATATTTTTCCGGTTTTTATAATCATAATTGGTCATAAATATTTTCTGTTAAGATGGGTCCCTTTTGATTTATCGTTTCTAATTTTGACGGTTTATAAATATCAATTTTTTTCCTTATCTTAATAGTCTTAATAAATGTCTCAGTCAATAATTATGGGTGTGATTAAATTCATTCCCAATAGGCCCTTATCTAGGTAAACATGGAAATTAGTCTGCAAACCGACATAATCCCAGACTGATATTTCTGCTTCTTGCGTCGGAGGTCTGATGACTCCCAAGTGAGCAGAGATAGCCGGGATTGTCCTCTGGTAGAGTGCGGAGTCCTCAAGTACATGAAGTCGAGGTAGATGCATTGTGGAGATCCCTGTTGTACGAAGCGTATTGTCTCAGCTGTGCGGTGAGAGAGATACACTGCTGGACTCAATGTTGCCACCACACCCACGCTTTTGTCTCACTGCCGGATGAATACCACACTTTTCTCCAGCTGTACTCTTCTTCAATCATAATGCCCTTTCTTCTTATGCTTTGGCTCCTTTTCCGGCCCTTAGAAACAAAAGTATGAAAGGCTGAATGAACTACAAAGAATCTTTTATGTAGTTGACGAATAAATGAGTAACGAGCTAACTTTTACATTCTTCTATCTATTTGTGCATTAAATGTGGGTGGTGATTTGTGTCGTTCCGATTATATCATTTATAATACTATGTATGTAATACTAGGAATATACATCTTTTTTAGACTTTCCTTGTCATGTAATCTCCACCCTGTAAAACATTTGCGACTTAAATATAACTCCTTGCAATTGTTCAATTTCACGGGGTAACTCCTAAAATATTTCTTTTTCCAGAAAATATATTTTATTGATAGTAGATGTTTTATTTGTTGGGGCTCGGCTAAGTTAAATCCAAAAAATAAAATTTTAAAAAATGTGTGCTTTATAATTATTTGCCGCTCTTTCGGCTTACATTGTAAGCCATCTTTAGGGCTATCATGAAGCCCTATGGTGACGTCTTGTCACCTGGATATATTTATAAGTCATGAATATGGGATCCAGGTGACACGACGTCCCCTCTCGTCTTCGTGGGCTGATAATTTAAAAATAAAAATGTGTGTTTTATAATTATTTGCCGCTCTTTCGGCTTACATTGTAAGCCATCTTTAGGGCTATCATGAAGCCCTATGGTGACGTCTTGTGACCTGGATATATTTATAGATCATGTATATGGGATCCAGGTGACACGACGTCCCCTCTCGTCTTCGTGGGCTGATAATTTAAAAATAAAAATTTTTTTAATTGTATTTTTTTTATCTATCTTAACTGAACCCCAATAATGAAAACCTAATAATAATCTCTATGGTCAAAAACTCTCCATTTGAATTAATATTTTATTGTGTTTCTTTGCTCTTAACAGAATATAACCCCGTGTTAATTGACCACCTTGGTGGAGAGAGTAGCTATCTATAGGTAGCCACCCTATTCTAAAATGGTAATGGCTTTTATTCAATGAAAGGAAGCGTTCTCAATGAAATCCTGCCCAGAGGGAAATTAGAACCCACAGTACAAGGATTTTCTAACCAAACCAAACGCCAATTTCAATGCAATTACATATGTATTTTCCAATCTTAACAAAATAGTTAGTAAAATGCTTTGAGCACCGGCAAATATGGAGGTAACTTGAGAACAGCAATGTTTGCAAACCTGTCCCTTATCTTATCAGAGTTTGACCTACATCTTTGAAGTGCATACCTTCTGTTCACTTCCTGTTCCAACCTCTACTGACAGCTGGTTGAAGATATCCGTTTTCTGCTTCTCATTTTAACAACAGTGCTCAGTAACCGTTACTCCGGCCTACTACTGACGTGCTTGCTTCTTGCCAAGGCAGTGGCATAGATGCAATGCGCAGAGGGGCATAATTTAGAATAAAATGGCTTGTTGCATACCCTTTGATTACGACCTTTTACCACCTCCTTCAGTTAGTGTGATATGTAACGGTACCGTGGAGTAGCAGTGATTGCGCTAATTTGGGGGGGACAGCTATCACAAAGCAGTAAGAAATGAAAATTTAATCTGTAAATAGAATAAATAAATACAAATTTTCGTCGGCCGTACTCTATACATAAAATTCCCTAAAATGACAAAATAATGATGAAATTAGGAAATTACGTTATTTGTTCTGGAGAGTGGTTAATTTCATACGAGCTAAATATCAATTATAAGGGAGTAAAATTGAGGGTTAAAAGCTTAAAATTCTCAAACAGCCAATCCGTTGCGTCAAGTGCCCACCTGGGATTTCATGACAAACTTTTTGAACTTGCACACTTTTTGTCTTAGTTTGCTTTTCCTATTTCGCCCATCACAAATAATTTATTTTGGAAACTTCAGGAGGCTAAGCAAATGTAATAGCCGTATGCTTACAGCATTATTTTATTACATAAATGTGTACTTCTCTGCAAGATACTTAATCAAATATAACCTGATCAGACAGTTTTAAATTGAAGGTTAAATATTCGAGACAATTGCATTTACAAAGACCTCGCTCTTTTCCTCTATGACCAGATTCTTAAAAACTTCCAAAAATGTTTGTCGTATCTACAATATTTCTTGCTAAAAACAATCGTTTTCCTAATCCTCTATTTTCAATAATTTTACTTCATCTTCGGCAATTTTTATGTCGAACGATGCTACCATCGAAAAATGCACATTAAAGTTGATTATTAGCAAGAAAATAAGTTAATGTGTAATAATGTCCAGCTTTTCTCATGCGTATTGTTTCTGCTGAAATAAAACCCGTAGAAGAAGAAAAGGCGATCTAATGGCTGCTTAGCCGAAACGCCCACTTGCATCCTTCACTGCCCACGTCACGGCGTTCATTCAGAATTATTCCTACCTCCTAGGAACGGTGACGAAAAGTAATTTTATTTGAAACATTTTTCTACTAAGTAAAAAGTCATTGGAAAAGGAACTGCGTAAACTAAATAAATTTCCCAGGTTCCATTCATGATATACATAAATGAGAGTAAACGATGGATTATATTTACAAAACCGCTGAGAGCAAAGAGCCAAAGGAGTAGGCCACTAAACTCTTTACTGAAAGGGAGTAAAAATGGGGGGCTTATTATATTCGTAACTGTCTTCCTTATTTTCTTGTACATATTTTATAGAACATAAATGTTGTCAAAAGAAATGGCAGTCAGCCGAATTTCTTATTTTTGTTTTATTGCATAGGCTTAGATCCACCTTTACTCCACACGCACACCTTAATTAGCTAGTCAACCCATTTCAGAGTTACTTTTTAAAAAAGTGGAGGGGGTCCACTAGTTAATAATTCTCTCTACTGCTGGAATCAAAGCAGTAGGGGTAAGCCGGAAAACCATGATGTATTCGGTAACCATAACCAATCCTTGATTGATTACTAATCTATGATTTGTTATATCCCACGATTTTTTTATTGTACGTGGATTTATGCTTCGCCGAAATCCTGGGAGTAAACCCCCGTTGAAAAATATATAGCGGGCGGATAGGGTAGATTGCTAAATATGTAAGCCTAACTTCTGTGCAACGTCATATTTAAGTCACGAAATTACTTTCAGTTTTGGTACAGGGTACGTTTAAGTTTGTCCGTGGAAAAAAATTAAAGCGATGCCATATTAAGACAATGGAACGATGTGGAACCCCCTTTATCTCCTGATTTGTTCGTCTAGTGCAATGGATGTTTAGAATTCGTGGTAACTGCAAACAGTTTTTCACCTATGGCTTCAACTCTTTAAATGGGATGTTAATAAATAAAAATAAACAATAGAACAAATAAAATAAAATAAGAAAAGGAAAATGAAACAAATCTAATCCATAAACTTAACTTAGGTTAAAAAAAAAAAAAAGACTGCCTTGAGTTGTCTAGGGTTTTGAGCTGTCAATGTACCTGATAAGATGATAAGGGAATCCCCCAACTCCTGTCTCTCCTCTGAACTCTCCAGACTGTTTTTGTCAATGTTCCTTCTACCTGTACTGGGTAGCACCACTCATTGTCTTGTCAGTTTCACCCTGCACAACCATTGTCTTGTATTTTGTGAAAAAGTTTAGCCTTAAGCCATCCTCCTGAAGATAGTATTTAAAATATTTACTGCCTTATGTGATTCTATTGATTTAATAACTTAATTGTTACATTATAAATTGAAATTTGTATTTATTATTTTTTTTCTTAAAGTATTTAAATGTCAAAGAGCTATTCAAAAATGTCAACAGATCTTTAACTAAGAAACGTAAATGATGGTCTACTTAAAATTTATATATGTGTGCTTTTACTTGTATCTGAACACTCTCTATCATCCACAATTTTTAAAATAGTGAAACCAGGGGAAAATAGTGAAGGGGGGGAGGGGGCAAGGATTTAAAATCTTCTATTTTGATAAAAATTTGAAATTTGTATTTATTATTTTTTTTCTTAAAGTATTTAAATGTCAAAGAGCTATTCAAAAATTTCAACAGATCTTTAACTAAGAAACTTAAATGATGGTGTACTTAAAATTTATATATGTGTGCTTTTACTTGTATCTGAACACTCTCTATCATCCACAATTTTTAAAATAGTGAAACCAGGAGTAAATCGTGAAAGGGGGGAGGGGGCAAGGATTTAAAATCTTCTATTTTGATAAAAATTTTAATATCTTTGTTACTATTAGCATTACAAAAAAAATGTCCAAAACAAAATAGATATAAAAAGTAATTTTATAGCATTCAAGAAACAAAATTTTAAGAACACTTATTAAGGAAAATATTTAAGAAAGTAAATAATCTAAAAGGTTTAAGAAATTAATTTTGAGCTTTGGACACGCCTTCTTCTTCTTTAAATTTATAAACCAAATTAGGTTATTAAGACCAAATTTATAATATGGATAGAATATATTTCCGGAATTTAACTATGATGGCTGAGTACTTGCCCCATTCTCCTTCCTGGATAGAATAGAGGGAAGTGAAGTGTTCTTTTCTCTTAAACTCATTGCTCTCTCTGCCTTATAAGATATAATTCATTCACTTTCATTTATGTCCATTTTAATGAAACAAGGGAAATCTGATTAGGTTACTTAAGCTCCTGCATGGTAGACTTTTTATATGTAGTTTTATAGTGATGTACATGAGTTGAAAAAATAATTTTTCAGATCACTAAATGAAATTGGAATTCTCAATCATTATTTTTGGAGTCAAGCTTTCTTGGGGAAGAAAAAAACTTAACTGTAAACTAAGCAGATTTTTCAAGATTCATTTAACATGGTCAGAACTAAGGAATTATATTATTATTTTTGGAAGCAGAACCTGTACAAAAGAAAACTGAAGGCTTTGTTCTGGCTTTAATTAATAAAAGAGTCCTTTTATTAATGGTTTAAATGATATCAGTATCATATTCAGACATTTACTGACTTTTAGTAAATTATTAATTAGTTATTTAATTAGTTATTTGAGTGAGAAGACAGTAGAATAACAAAAAATATATAATTATTTATTAACAGATACTTGCAAAAAATCCTTGTTATGTGGGGCCTGATTCGATCTCAATCTTGGAAGTTTTATCCATTCTTACTCCCCATTGAGTTAAAATTCTCCTTAACGGGACTCTATGAATTTATAAAGAACCGAGCTTTAATTTGTATTCCTTTGAACAAATAGTCAAATATGATTTAAAGGGAGAATGGGTGGAAAATATATTGCAGAGTATTTGGCTAAGAAAAAATTATGATTCCAGGATTAAATTCAATGAACTGTTCTATTCATGACCTGCCTTTGAAATTATTTGAATCATTAAGTATATTTTTAATTATCCTTATAGTCTTCCTTATAACTCATAGATAGCTTATTAGAGATTTATTTTTGTGATTCTAGCATAGAGAAGGAAAATGAGAAAGGTATCAATGTAAATTGAATACAACAATTATAAAATTCTTGACATGTGTTATTTCATTCACGTATGAGTATCTCATGATTATTTGTTGAGACTGAATTCTTATGGCCTTCTTCGAGGTGAACTTATGCATGCTTTCTTGTTACCAGGAGGAGGTAGCATGTGTAAAAGAAAAGCTTTCCTCGCTTCAATTGAGTCTCTAGAAGATAGTGAAGATGAGGCAGGCTCCAGGTCAAGCCCCTCTAAGGCAGGATCACAGGGTAAGAGAAATACAAATATTTAATGTTATGGGATTTTATGTTACTTGTAGGTTATAGGAAATCGTTAAAATGTTAATGAATGTGTATAAAATTTCTAACTTAGAAAGTTGAAAAAATATTTTTATTAGGATAGAATACTGTATGTTACAAAATACTCAAAATTATTCATAAATATGAGTTTAATTGATTTTTTTCTTTTTTTTGAGCCATAACATAACATTGGCACAACCTTATAAGTTTTAAGTCTCATTTTGAATAACATGATTCAATTACTTCTCGGTACTTCATTTTTTAATAATTTTTTATAATGTTAGTTATTGTCATAACTTTGTCACTTTTTTTTTATATAAGAAATAAGTTGAAAATTTTTTGGGGGCTCGGTTAAAAATTACAATCCAAAAAATACAATTAAAAAAAAAATGTAAATTTTTTATTATCTGCCGTTGTTTTGACTTATATTGTAAGCCAACTTCAGGGTGATCATGAAGGCAAGAGGGGACAAAATTGCAACCTGGATCAAATTTTCATGGTCTGAATTGGATGTTCATATTTTTAAATTAGACTAATACCTATTTTTTAAGGCTTTGCTTTAATAATAGGGTTTTTGCATCTTTGAATGAAGAGAATGAACTATCTCATAAAAATAAATGCTATGAAATGTTTTATCATTATTTTTGGCCAGGAATTGATTTCCACTAATTGATCAGAGAAAGATATGGTGCATGCCAGTTTTCTTAAATACTTTTTTTTTACCCGCTTATATAGAATTATTTTATTATTGAAAATAAATTCTGTTCTTAATTTATTTGTTTCAAGTAATGGTTTGTTTATATATAATGATTTTTATACAAGACGACCTCTTAAATATAATTAAATCTATGTTTTTCATTGATGAATAAAATAAGTTTTAAAATAAAAAATTTTAAAAGTGATAAATAAAAGTACGAAATTTTTGTATTCATACAACCCATACTGTTATTGGCTGGACTGGCTGGATTATACCACCAGTGAATCCAAATAATTAAATAGCTGGTGAAATGTAAACTTTATTAAAACTAGAATAAAATAAACTTTAATTTTGAAATATCTTTTTGCTTAGGGTCAGAGGACAGTGGAGTCTGCTCACCAAGAAGTTACATCAGTTCTCCTGACACTAGGAGCGGCCACCAACGACCCAGGCTTGATCCCCAGCTAAGTTATACTGACAGGGTTGTACTTGAGATCATTCAGACTGAACAAGTTTATGTTGACCACCTCTCTCAAGTCATACATGTATGTGCTTGAACTGGCCATTATAATTTATTATTTTTATTTATCTTTAATTTTAAACAAGCTAATTTACTAATTTAATTTTTTTTTACAGAAGTACATGTAAATTAAAAACTTCAAATAGAAATTAATTATAAATTAATGTTCTAAAGACTTCAAAAAAAAATTTTCATTTTAGGAAATCTCTTTTTAAAATAATTTTACTTTTCTTATTTATCTTACAAAATAAAATGTCCATCTGGCCGAGCTTTATAATTTTTATGTTTACTGTGAAAATAATCAGAACCACTATAATAATTTTGTAACAATTATATCTTACTATCATGATTAAACTGATAATTATTACTGACAATTCATCAATGTCTAATAAACAATAGTTGTTTAAAAATCTGTGTATATTCAATATTTCTATTTTCAGGGTTACATAGAGGAGTTAAAGTCAAGTAGCAACTGCCCAGTGTCTGAGTCACAGCTCCATGATCTCTTCGGGAATATAAGACAAATATATTCATTTAATAGGTATGAATGTTTGAGATAACATCTGAAATTCTTTATTTGTTTTAATTTCTTAGGCAGCTTTTGAAAAATATGTAAAAAAATTAGTATTGTAGAAAAATATGTAGTATTTTCAAAATAAATTACTGTCAGGATTTTAATTTTGTTTAATTTTTTGTAAGTATATTTTTTTTATTGATATTTAGAAAATGTTAATATTTTACCTTCTCAAAAATATCATAGACAAAGTTAACCCTCCAAGAACATTTTTTTTTTTGTTAGACCTAATTTTTCTTGTGAGACTATATGCACATTCTTCCCCTGCACACTGTCTTCTTTTATTATCATCTGTGTTAGCCATGTCTAAGAGCCATGTAAACATTTTTTTTTTTTAATTTGGTTCAGCATGGTAGGAAAGGGTGGTTTTTTAGCATTGTCTTCATAGAAACAATTAGTTTAAATATAAATTTATCATGTATTAAATGAAGAGTTTTTAACCGTGGAAATTATTAGTAGAGAATTTGTTGGGGTTTGGTCAAGGTTGATCCAAAACAATATACTTTTTTTTTAAATTATATTTTTATGGATCAAACCTAACAAATTCTCTATTAATTTATTGTGTATCAAGTATTAAGAAACCAAGCTTAATGGATTTGTCTCCTGTAAACTGCATGCACCTTTATCTTCACAAAGTTCTTTAACATAGATTTTGAAAATAATAAGAATATATGTGATGCAAAGGGATCTAAGTATTTTTTTCTTAGTTAAAATTAATAAATAAAATTAAACATTGAAAAGTCCCTATATGACTACTCAAAGAACACCATTACTGAATTATTAAAATACAAGCACTATTATCATAATCAAAGTAAATTTAAGATATTTATTACAATTGTAGAGATTATTTATGTCAATTAGCTGTTTAAAGAAAACTTTTTTTGCATGAAAGTATATCAGTCACATGATTGAACTGCCTATTTGGGCATCCCACCAATTTAAATATTTCTTTTAAGTCCGAGATATTCAGATTAATTTGGTACAACCAATGGAAACTTAATCACTAAATAGAATGACAGAATTTTTTTTTCTTTAATGCTTAATAATAATCATTTAAACATTCTTGTTTTTGTTAATGAAATAAAAGTAAAAAGTTAAAATTTTCATAACGATCCGCTTTAACTCTATCCATAAAGTAAAACTACCCTCTATTCATATTCACTGTGCTTGTCCGTTATATAATATTTAACTCACTGTGTATGAGTGGTTACTGTGGATTAACTGAAACTAAAAACAACTGTTTTTACAATTCCATACTTTTTCAAATGAATATTATTAAAAAAAAAACTTATTAAGACTCAAGGAAACACCTTTGTATGCTTTGTTAGCTGAGGAACTAAAATATTAATTATTTCATATAATAAATGCAAGGGAATAGATTAAAAAAATAGAACTGCTAGCTCGCTGGCGCAGGAGATACATATCGATTCCTGGCTAAGACAGTTAGATTATTTATTATATTTCCTTGCATTTATTGTATAAAATTAATGTGGGATTAAATATCACAACAAATTATTTTCAATAATAGTTAATTATTTCACTAGCATTGAGTTAAATAATGGTTTTGAGATTTTCTTAATTTAGCTAATTATAGGCAAAAATTATTTTTCCCCTTGTAAACTTTCAAAATCAGTTTATTACCAAATTAGTAACATTGTAAACATTCCACTTTTTTTTTCTTTATAAATATCTCTTTTTGTTCAGTACATTCCTTCGAGAGCTGGAAGACTGTGGGCTGGACCCAGTGAAAGTAGCACAGGTGTTTGTAAAGAACAATTCAGGCTTCTCGGTGTATACTCACTACTGCACCAATTATCCTAAGTAAGCTCATATTTTTTATATTTTTAAGAATTTTCTAATTAAAACATTTCAAAATGTTTTTTACAGGTACTATGCACAATTAGATACTTTGTTTGGAGTATTCTTTACTGGTCTTTTTTCATTATTGAGTAATTTGATGGGGAGCAAGTTTTTTCCCATCAATCAAATTGGGTAAATATCCTAATTTTATTTTAGAATCACCTTAAATAATTTGGCTAGCTTCTCCTTGACTGATCTTTTTTTAATCATCTATTCGTCAAAACTTCTTGACACCCATCTCAAAATGATATCGTGGATTGATGATTGATTTGAAACCTGAGGAATCCTTATGAGTTGAATTTTATATATCTCTGTCCTTTTATGGTTTCCAGTTAACTTCTTTGTGGCTGTATTACGTTCTATGTAAGAAATTTGTTGCAAATAATTGGTATAAACTAGGAAAAACAAGGGTCTTTCAATAGGTTGAACTTTCAATTCAAAATAGTATCTTATTTTTCTTGTACTATTTATTACAGTGTTATTAAGAGTTTCCTTATTTTAATTCCTTATGTAGAACTTACTCATCTAAATTTAGATGTCTTAGATTTTGATATCAATGTTTTTCCTGACACATTCTTCTTTCACCCATAACATCGCTTTTCATTTTCTTTATTGTGGCTTAAAGTGATTTAATGATCTAAGGGGTTATTTAATGAGTTTAATTTCCTTTTATGCTAGGTTAGAGTATTCCTGAGTAAACTGTGGATATGTATTTTCTGGAACGGAAGGACTGCAACTCCAGATATTGTTTTAGTAGAAGCTTGTCTCTGCATTTCTTTTATAAGTTTCCTGGTTTTATTAAGTCATTGTAAGTTTTTATTCTAAAATTTTAAATGATATTTAAAAAAAATTTCATATCTTCAAAGTACTTGTAATTGAAAGGATATATACTATAGCTTAATATACATTCAATTTGTAGAACATAAATGTCGACACGTGTTCTACTTCAGATTTTTAACCTACTCTAGATTCAGATTTTTAAGCCATTGGTCCTCTGTTTTATTTTACTCTTCTCTGTTTAAAATATATTAATATACATCAACCTAGTTTTTATTTTTATTTCATTATCAAATATTATTTGGCATTGATTAATGTATAAAGAAAGAAAAACGAAACTTTGTAAACTAATCTTCAATTATAATCTTTAATAATATTAGAATGAGGAATTTGAGGCCTCCCTGCAGCAAAAGTAATTATGTTTATAATGTGTACAAAAGTTTTGAAATGATAAAATGTATCAGTTTATAGTTACATTAATTTTATAATAATTAATTATTAAAAAATAATTTATATGTTATATTAATTTAGTATTTATTTATTCCTGTTCAGGGCTGTTGCAGTGCTGACAAGTCTCATGCGAGATGAAAGAGTAGTGAAACTTTTCAGGGAGAGGCAGACCTCTCTAGGACACACTTTACCTCTTGGTTCTTATCTACTTAAGCCTGTACAGAGAATTCTAAAATACCATCTCTTACTCCAGGTTTGTAACTATTTGGTATATTTCATGTGTTATGTTTTGCTTGTGTATTCTATTTTTCTCTGCAGTCAAACTTCATATAACTTCTCTATGTTTAATAGGAGAGTTTTTGACTGTAGATATTATTATTAGATGATTTTAGTTGGGGTTCAGTCAGGGTAGAGACCTACTACACTACCTTGATCGAACCCCAACTAAAATCATCTAATAACTTCTCTGTGTTTGTGCGACTTTGTTTACTGTGCGGCTATAAAATTTTTCTAGATGATCATTCTACTATGCAATTCAATTTTTCTTTGTTTCAGTGTTCTTGTATAATCATAACACTTTGGCTTTGTACACTGGAAAACAGTGAAACTCCAAAATGTAAGCTTAGCTGCTCCTGTATAACCTTCCTACTTTTTGTTCCAGATTACCTCTTTGTCCATTACAGTACTATGAAACACAAGACACTTTATGAAAATAGTGTTTTAAAAATATATGATTGCAATAATTTTATAGAAATATATTTACCTATTACTTTTAGGCAGTAATTCCCTATGTATACCTAAATAGTTTGCATGTTTACTTTCCCTTAAAGGAAATCTCTTAAACAAAATTATAATTTCACCTGATATCTTGGACTAACAATTCTGATTTGTCACATATTTATACTTAATGTGAATTCCAAGACTACTCAGTATTTTTTAAAGCACACTCTTAGCTACTTCAGTGACTATTTTATTTCTTTAAACCATATATGGTAGTAGAACACTGATAGACACATTGAAAATAGTGGCTTATAACAGCTTGTTTCTGACAAACCTTATATTTTGCTTCACTGGTGATATTTTAAAACTATGCTTTTGCTATGTTTTATTAAATGTAAAATTATTTAGAATTATAAGGTATGGCTATGGCTCATCATAAATAATAAAAGAAGGAAATATTATCCTTTTTATTTTAAAATTTTTGAAATTTCATAATTTATTAAGCTAATAGTTTGACAAAAAATGAAGCAACGAATTACATTTAATCTTGAAGTTTTACAATCATATTTGATGACATATTATTTAGCAGGATATCCTAAATTTTCATCTCTTTTTTTGGTTTGAACCTCAATTTTAAAATTCCATTCAGAATCCATCTTAAATTGTAAGAAGAATTTATAAATTTAGTTTAAGAAAGATATATTGATCGAAAGTAGGAACGATTTATAAATATATATATAT
>KZ808353.1:198493-210344 GCA_000696205.2 Oncopeltus fasciatus
ACTTGTAAGATTCTATATATATATATAAACCTTTCTTTAATGTAATTCATTAAAAACTATATTTTTTGTTCTAGGACACGTGTGGAATTCAAGAAGGCCACATCTTAAATGGAAACCTTACAGAGCAGAGCTCTGAAACAGGGTCTACAGACCTTCATATTTCTGAAGAAGAAGAGCCTAAAGAAGAAAAGAAGAAGACTATTGAAGAAATTGTTAGTCAATTGCTAATGCAGAACAAAGAGTTTCAGAGGGTATTGCAGAAGCAGAGGCATATAACAAGTCGACGGATAAGAGCAGAGACAAGTGATGAAGAGGATGAGGGTTTGTGTGGCTCTTCCAGGAGTCTTCAAAGAGAAGGTGATTATGACAATCTTTGGACTGAACTGAAGAGGACTCGATCTTTTACAGTAGAACGGGAGCAAAGTTCCCCTGAGATCTCACTTTCTGCTAGCCGAGATTCATTCGGCCCAACTTCCCCAGCAGTCTGGTTGAAACAGCAGCGCCAGCACCTTGTCTCTCCCACCAGTCATAAAGCAGGCTCTCTGCCTCGTGGTTTCCAACTAGGGGCTCCAGATTGGGGGAGAGCACGAATTTCACCTGATAGGCCCTTTACTATTGCTTCGGACAAGGCACAAGAGCTCAACTTAGAAGATATGGAGCGATATGTCGAACATGCTGGTCCCCTCGCCAGGCACAGGTTTCCTCTTCCTGATGATACAGAAGATGAGAGCACCCCTGACACAAGCACACATGACCTTGTGCATCCAGAACATAGAATATATCGTTCCAGTCTGACCAAAGCGACCATAAAACAGGTCATATCAACAGTGAGTAGCAAGTTAGCAAGTCTAAGGCTAAGCTCTGAGACTCTTGACCAAGTAGAAAGAGAACAGAGAGCCAGTAGACTTAAGCAAGCATTCACAAAAACTTTTAAACATAGCCGACAGGATGAGGAAAAGGTCTGGCAGCGAGGGAATAGTGCTGTAGGGGCAAGAATTGCTCATGGCTCTGACTATGCAGATCCAAGGACTCTTTTTCCTACAATCACAAGGTCCAAAAAAGCTGCTTCTGTTCTAGGTATCAGACCTTACTCTGATCTCCCTTCATCCTCATCTTCTGGCTACACTGGAAGCTCACGATCATCTCAAGCAAAAGTGGAAGACACTGTCGAGAGTGATGGTTCAGCTGACAGTTTTTATGAACGTTCATTTGATGCTATTGAGTCAACCATGCTTGGGGACGTATGCAGAGATTCTGCAATCTTCAGTGAACCTGAAGAACTTTTAGAACAATCAGTGCCAAAAAATAATACCAAAAAAATTCCACCTCCTGTACCTGATAAACCACCTAATCTTAAAATTAGTAGATGGTATGGTGAGTCCAAAGTATCAACATTGATCATTCCAAGTAAAGATTCCCCAGACAAAACAGAAGATGAATATGACTCAAGTTCAGTTGCATCTACAGTAATAGAAACAACTACCAACAAAGGATGGGTTAAACATGTGATTTGCAAGATACAAGGAGACCAGTCATTCTAATGTAGGCTTTAATTATTTTGTTTATAAATTTGTATATACTTGTATGTAATATTTCACTAAATTAATATTAACTTATCAGGGACAAGACAATATTTTTATCAATCTCTCATTTCTTATCTTATTAAACAAGTATTTATAAAATTCTAACGACTTTTTTTCCATTTTTTTTCTTTGTAAATATCTATAAATTGTTGTATAGACTTTGCCATAGATTGATTGTTATAGTTTTTGAGTACAAATAAAACACTTTAAATCCTTATTAATTTTATTTTTTATCTACTTCCATTTTTAACAGTTAAGTTATGGTTCTCAGAATATTTTATCAAAAGAATTCAACTGGAAAACAGAAATCACAGAGCGGAGTTTTATTAAATACTTTTTGAAATTGTATTGAATATTTTTATCTTATCTTCTAAAATATACAATTTGGTACTTCCTTTTGATCATATAATTGACGAGTAGAAATTATTAAATAAGAAAATTAATTATTCATATTTAAGTTCATCTAGTGATAAAAACAGTACCAAATTTTTAAAAAATATCAATAGTTAACAGAGATATATTATTACTATAACTACAGGAATTCGTCTTTAGTGGCTGTATTCTGCATCCACACAGAATATGTATTCTGCATCCACACAGAATATGTATTCTGCATCCTCTTTTGGCAGGAGTCTTAACAACTTCAGCAAATATTGTCACCTACACAGTCATGAGTACTGTCAAATGGTCAGTTTTTGATTCCCCTATATTCAAAAATGGTGGGTGGTCAGGTGGTTTTTCCACTTCATAGTGAGGCGGAAGTTTTCTGCCTCTAATTATAAATGTAAGATAAATTATTATCTAATTAGGTGTGACACCTAGTAATCATGACACTTGGACATTTTAAGAATCCCTTAGTGTAATATTTCTGGAAGTTAATGTTCTTACAGCATAAAAAGCCTCATAAAAGTAGATAGACCTCTCAATAATAGCTAATTTTCTATTACTGTTTTGGTAGTCTACAATTATGATAATGAATCAACAAATCTCTACACAATTCAAGTGCCGGGCATAACAATTTTAGCTGAAATGAATGTGAAAAAAATTTTAAGAATATAATATCAATCTATATTATCTATTTGTTGGAAATACTCTAGTGAATAATAAACATAATTTTTACTTAACAAGAAACCATAAACATTGTGTTCACAAGAATACCATTTTCCTGACACTCCCTTTTTCACTTCTCATTGAGGTGCATGAAGAGGGATTTAATTCTTCAATAATTTTTTTTTTTTTTTTTTAAGCTACTTAACAATAGAATTACTACACTAACTGCCTTCTTCGTATTTTCTTTTCTTGCTTTGAAAAATATAAGCCCCATACCTTAATAGGACAGTGATATAGAATAATAATAATATTAATTTATTAATGACCATGTTCTTTTTTTTTCATAAATGGGATGTTGCTGCATTCATGTGATATTTATTATCTAATTCTGTTGTTCCTTGAAATACTCCTCAATATTGACATTCCAGGCCTAATTGAGGGAAGAATTAATAATTCTTAATAATTTAACTTGTAAATGCCTATTAACTTATCATTTTATAAAAATCACAGATTTTGAAATTATTTTGGATCTAAGATAAGTTTTCTTAAGTCTTAACATAAAAATTTGAGTATCACACATCTGATCTATGCTCTCTACCTAAAGACTTAAGGTCTGAAGAAAAAAGTAGTATTTATTTCCTGTACTCGAATATCAACACTCTGACAATCCCTGCATACATGAAAAACTAAAGACGAAGACTTGAAAACACGGCAAATGTTTCATATAAATAGTGAAGATAAGTTCTTTTTTATCCTATTTGATAGGAGGGAACTGGAAGAGACATGCAAATTTATAATTCTGACATTAGAGCTACTCAATACAAAGTAAACACCATGATGTTGAAAAAAGATAGTAATTATCAAAAAAAAATTNTAATTATATAAACATTTAAAAAAAATATACTTCAGTTACTTTCTAAAAAATAAATATAATCATTTATTAATTCAATGTGTTTCATGAATATTTTGGAAACTATAGTGGAGCTCAAAAATCTTCAATAAACTGTCAACAGATTTATGCCAAAAAGGAAGAATATGGGCCACAAGTGGTTGCATTAATTTATTAACTGTAACAAAAAATCTAAAACTTAGTATTGGCCCAATTGTGAATATAAATGTCTCTCCTTAACTTTGGAATTCAATCTAAGGTGTGTGTCAGTTCCACCAATGAATACATAATAACTACTTTACCAATTTACTTACTTTACCAAAAGGAATCCTTCTTAAATATCTGTATTTCAAGTCCAAATAGCAGGTGCTTTTGTTTATGGTCTGTTTTCTTCAGACAGTGAACATTGTTATGTTTACTATCAAGAGAGCTTTCAAATGGTCAACTGTTGGTTTTCGTATATTGAGTCAGTCCATGGATGATCGGATCTCCTGACGCTGTTGGGTTCAGGTTAGAGAGATCCTGTTTATCTATTGTCTCCTTAGCTCCAAATGTATTATGCATTAACTGAATACATTTATGTATGAATTGATTTTAAAAATAATGTGTGATTTTATGGTTTACTGAGGCTAATCCTTACTTAAATGACACATAATAATTTTTTAATAGTTAATATGTTGGTGAGGAGAGGATAAAATAAATACAAAGACTCAAAATATCAAATATTTTTGTCAAGATAATATAAATAAAATATTAATTATATCACAGAAATCTTATCTTTCCTTACCTTTAAATTATCTATCTTGCTTTGACAAGATGCAATCACAATCACTAAAAGACAAAGACACAAATATCACAAATTATCAAGGGCAGATGGCCTCTAGATGGCATATAAAACTGAAACTACAAAATTACTGAACATCTTCTGAGGCAAGCCTTCCAAAATGATCATTTCCTCAAAGTAAAACTTGGCATCTGACCAACTTGTACACTCAGAAGCTAGTAAGCAGTATGGATATTGCCCGCCAATGTATGCTATACTGACAGAGTACATTACATTGTCTTCAAACCACACAGGCTTTTTGAGGTGTATGTTCTGGGACATACCAAAGGGTACTGAGGTGTCATATTCAGTAACTTGTAAGATTCTTCCCTTAGAATCTTTAATAGAGATGGAGAACCTTTCTCGGTAGGTGGAGTTGTAGCCAGTAGACTTTCCATAAGGGGTAAGTTGAACGGGAACCCTAGTTAACACCTCAAAGCCAATGACAAGGGCCCTTGTTGATGATGATATTTTGCAGATAACCTCAGCTCGATTAATCCAGACATCACTCTTCCTGCTAAGGACTTGCCTGGTAGACCTCCATATCACTGGCATTGCAAATCCACGACTTCTAGTCTCACTAGAACACATGTCTAATGGTGCCCGTTTCTCCTTAATTGCCTGCACCTGTAAAGTAATTTAAAAAACGAAATGCAATAACAAGCTATGAGTAAGTATGAGTCAATATAGACTAGACAAACTAAGTTTTCTTATGAAAGAAAATGTTTTGATAACTAGTAAAATGCTCAAGATACAACCTCGATCTATGAGATTATCTTTAACATAAAAACTAAAAGTTAGTAATTGAGAGCTTAAATTAACTATTTATAACCTTGATACACAAGCACACCCAGAATTAACAAGTGTTGTAAGTACCAAAATCATCAGACAGTTCATATGTGCTTTCTTACTTTCTCATAGGGTAGTTCAGCAAAATAAATGTTGTACGCAATTATTTGGGGACTAGTGCCACACTAGGTTATCATAGTTCAGTAAACCATGTACACTCACCAAGACAATTCACTAATCACATACAATTAACAGAAGGTCAATTACAATATGCAACATTCCCTAAGAGATTCTTCAAATCAGGAAAGGCTATGTTCGGTAACTCGGATGTAGCCCACAACCATCCTACGGCAGAATTGTACAGGCTGATTACCAGCCTATCTAAATCAATAAATATTACATCTAATGGAACTCTTACAATGGACAGCACTTATATAATTTTACATGATTGAGTAAAAATAAATATAACTATAATTATATGATACATGGAGAAAACAAATCGTCTTTGGAGAATTAAAAGGCAGAGCTAGAATGGCAGTCAAAAAATAGGTCTTACTGTCAGTAAGTTAAAAAAAAAAAAAAGAAAGGAGGGTGGCATTACTACCTACAACCAGGAAGAAACTAAATGACCAGAGACTTGAGGTACTTGGATGGTACTTGGGAGCCACATATAAGAGATCATGCTGATGGTGCTATTAAGTTAAAAAAGAATTGAAGAGAAAAAACTCTGGCAGGAATACCATAAACACAAAACACAGAAGAACTTTGAGAGGTATAAAATAAGGATTGAAGCTATGAACAAAATTATAAAAGTAATGAGAAGTATCTAGGGAGATTTAAGAAAAAATAGGGTCGGACTCCTACCAAAATCAAAAGTTATTTTACTATGTACTGAAGGTATTAAGGAAAGAAAGTTTTTGTTTAAATATTGTCAAATACAAACATTAAAATTTAAAGAAACAAATTTATAAAGCAAATCTGCATTAACATACACAAGATACTAAGGTAGCTTGGCCTAAAATAATTGAGACATGACATTTTGGCTTACATAGCTAGTTCTATGAAAATTTATAAAGACAATTTTTTTGACTGCCAGCAATTTTATCTCTAATCAGTGAAAAACCAATTGCACTTTGTCAGAGCCCTATTACTTCATTTTGACCAATCTACCTCCTTCAAATCTAGAATAAAGTCAAAGAGATTTACAACCTCACACAGGTTGTGAAGTACAGGTCACTGTAAAAGAATGTGAGATCTTTGTAGAGAAGTTTAAAGCCAGGATTACACACATTATTTAGGTTTGTTGAATTTACAAGGATTAATATATTTTGAGTTTTTCATATTTATAAAATTGTTGGTTATACATTTATAAAATATTTGTTAATATTATTAGTGCTATTCAGTATCTATTGATGGATGTTATTGAAAGTAAAATAAAATGTAAGACACACCGGGATTGACTTAATGGGAAAACATAGCTTAGTGAGACTATTTAATGGAATTTCTTAACAATTTAGGAATGCAGGTTATCTCTACCTTCCTTACTGTCCTTCCAGCACATTCCTCCCTCTTTAGTTAAGGAACTTCGATAACCAATACAAGACACATAAATTATCAACAAACTTAGAAAAACATCACAAGTACTTATTAACATGATTTGAAATTTCTTACTAAACATTGAAGCAGGCTTAGTTAAGGAACTTCAATATTAAACAAAATATATAGAAATTACAAACAAAATTTGCTGAAATCAAAAGTTTTACATACATTAACTACACCACTAAAGTAGGATTTGTTGAGGAAATTCTGAATTAAACATAAGGTTTTGAAATTATATAAAAAATTTGCTAATTAATCGCAAGATTTACAGGATTGCATTGCATGTTTACATGTCCATTAATAGATATAAATTATAGCAGGTGTGAGATAGATGAATAAAGCATAACTTTTATTTAAATCACAGCAGCAATTTATGAAATTTTTAAAAGAGTAATTACCTCATCTTGCGAAAGAATAGGGCAAAGTTTGCCAAGGTGATCGTGTTGTAGGGCAAGGAATCGGAAGCGAGAAAGAAGTCTGGATTCCAGAATGACCTGTCTTTTGGACTGTGGTGTATTTGTGAGTCCCCTTACAGTCACCTCCTTTTCAGCCCACTCTACAACCATGTCCCAGAGATCCATCTCACTCATGTTCATATCTGTAAGGTCAAGGAGCCGGCAGAGCATCTCAGCAGGTAAGTGTTCGTCCTCCCTCCTCCATACCTCATAGTGATAGCGACTCATCACCTAAAACAAGTAAATATGGCATTGCAGAAACTATTATCAAAAAAATCATTGTAGGAATAAATACAAACAAAACTAAGTGTAGAATTTCAAAATAAAACTTATATCTTTAATAAATTTATACAAATTAATAAATCAAATAAATTTAAGAGCTGAATGATTTCAATATCTAAGTTTCATCCACTTAACCCAGAAATACAATTAACAATAATTAAGAAAATTTTAAAGAAAACATTTTTCTTTTATATGTCTATCCATTATTTTATATACCTGAGCTTTGAAGATGAGATATTACATCTTGAATTTGCTCAGTTATAAAAAAAATTTTGTGGATTGGAGTATTGATTTTGAAAAACTTATATATGATTAAAATCATGATGATAATTGTGGTTCTTTACCACAATTATCATCATGATTTGAATTTCAGGTAGTGGCCCTTTGCCAAACGAGAGTCTAATAAATAGCTAGCAATTTTAGCTCTGCCGANACAAGAATGTATGCACACAAAAATTCAGTACTGCTGTCCTAATCTAATTTTTCTCCAATAGCAGATTAAAAAATAAATAATTTTTTTCCAGTTTTTTAAGTCTTAAAAATAATTTGAAAATATATTCATTCTGTGTTTTATTATGTTCTTTAATCAGAAAGTTTAAATCATGAAAAATATTATATTTTTTTATATAACCTTTAATTTTTTTATCTAAAAAGTTTATAATCAGGAAAAGTGAATAAAAACAATTTATTCACAACAATCTAAACAGACAATATTTATCTACCTAACACCAGGTGGATTGTGACCAGAAAGTAAACAGTTCAACAATGACAGACAATGAAAGCATAATTAAATTTGTAGGTTTAATTCCAAGTTCAATAATTATAAAATTAACAGTTAGTAATCTAAGTTTGAACCATTTCTTTATGAATTATTTTATTTCTGTATTTAAATATTATTGACACATTGCCCATAAAAATATACCACAATTAGATTTTTCTTAATTAAATTTGGCATAACACTTTTAAATGTAAAATGAAAAGCTGAGTTTGTCATTGAGTGAGATCGCATGGATAGAAGTAGGAGATCTGAAATATCAAATGCAATTGAACTTTTTTTTTTTATAGAGAGGGTATAATATTTTGTTGAGGGCAATGAAACTAAACACAGATTTGTTAATAGATAAAAGTCAGTCACAATATACTTCTTTATTTATTTTATTCTTATGAAGTAACAACTGTGCCTAAAAGATAAAAATAAATGTCTATACAAATATCAGAAGGTAACTGTTAGGTGCATTAACATTATGAGTGGTGTATGTGTGTTTGTATGTATACACACATACACACAGTGTCTCTCTTCACTTCTCACATACGAAGGCGAGAAATCCCTAAAAATTTTACACTTTGTGATATTTTTCTTTTTGTGTGTTTACTACACTCTCTATCCCACCTGTTCTTGATTACTATTTATTGGAGCTGTGAATGTTTCCACACAAATACACACACATATTGGAGAATGATAAAGTCACTTATTTATAAATTAGCGAAGAATGTAATTTATCCTTAGCAAGCATCTTAAATAACACACACGGGAAAACATAGCTTAGTGAGACTATTTAATGGAATTTCTTAACAATTTAGGAATGCAGGTTATCTCTACCTTCCTTACTGTCCTTCCAGCACATTCCTCCCTCTTTAGTTAAGGAACTTCGATAACCAATACAAGACACATAAATTATCAACAAACTTAGAAAAACATCACAAGTACTTATTAACATGATTTGAAATTTCTTACTAAACATTGAAGCAGGCTTAGTTAAGGAACTTCAATATTAAACAAAATATATAGAAATTACAAACAAAATTTGCTGAAATCAAAAGTTTTACATACATTAACTACACCACTAAAGTAGGATTTGTTGAGGAAATTCTGAATTAAACATAAGGTTTTGAAATTATATAAAAAATTTGCTAATTAATCGCAAGATTTACAGGATTGCATTGCATGTTTACATGTCCATTAATAGATATAAATTATAGCAGGTGTGAGATAGATGAATAAAGCATAACTTTTATTTAAATCACAGCAGCAATTTATGAAATTTTTAAAAGAGTAATTACCTCATCTTGCGAAAGAATAGGGCAAAGTTTGCCAAGGTGATCGTGTTGTAGGGCAAGGAATCGGAAGCGAGAAAGAAGTCTGGATTCCAGAATGACCTGTCTTTTGGACTGTGGTGTATTTGTGAGTCCCCTTACAGTCACCTCCTTTTCAGCCCACTCTACAACCATGTCCCAGAGATCCATCTCACTCATGTTCATATCTGTAAGGTCAAGGAGCCGGCAGAGCATCTCAGCAGGTAAGTGTTCGTCCTCCCTCCTCCATACCTCATAGTGATAGCGACTCATCACCTAAAACAAGTAAATATGGCATTGCAGAAACTATTATCAAAAAAATCATTGTAGGAATAAATACAAACAAAACTAAGTGTAGAATTTCAAAATAAAACTTATATCTTTAATAAATTTATACAAATTAATAAATCAAATAAATTTAAGAGCTGAATGATTTCAATATCTAAGTTTCATCCACTTAACCCAGAAATACAATTAACAATAATTAAGAAAATTTTAAAGAAAACATTTTTCTTTTATATGTCTATCCATTATTTTATATACCTGAGCTTTGAAGATGAGATATTACATCTTGAATTTGCTCAGTTATAAAAAAAATTTTGTGGATTGGAGTATTGATTTTGAAAAACTTATATATGATTAAAATCATGATGATAATTGTGGTTCTTTACCACAATTATCATCATGATTTGAATGTCAGGTAGTGGCCCTTTGCCAAACGAGAGTCTAATAAATAGCTAGCAATTTTAGCTCTGCCGAGTACAAGACGATACCATTTAATAGTAACATAAATGTTTGTTTTAATAGTTTAATAGTAACCCTAAAAAATTGTTAATGGCTGATGACTAGAGTTTTATTTTCATAGATTTGCATTTTTTTTTTTTTTAAATATTAGTGTTTATTTTCTTATATTTTAGTGTGTTACAACAATCAGAACCCTTTCATGCAGTGTTATTTTGATGTAAGAAGAAGAAATTTAACCTAAAGTAGAAAATAGTTGAAAAGAGAGCCATATGTACCTTACTATATATAAGATTATAATATTTTAGTGCATATAAAATACATATTTTTAAATGGAGTACCAGGAACTATGTACGAAATCTTTTAAGCTGTTAAATAAATTTATGAGACCTAGAAGAAAATATTTACAGGGAAATACTTAAAAAGACATAAATATCCAAATCTTATTTTATTTTCTTTGTAGATAAAATAAATATTTTATGAGTTACAAAGCAAAATTAAATAATTAGAATTGTTGGGGACTCAGGGGAAATGCGAAATGAGAGGACCTTACCTGTACGGGAAGGGGCCAATTGAAGGTGGCCACCTGGTTTCAGATGAAACCATTCCATTTACAAAAGGAACTCCTATATTTTTTTTTTTTTGGGGGGGGGGGGATCCAGAAGAGCCAAGAAAGATCTAAACAGTAATAAAAGCGGCTTGTCAGCAGCCCTCAAGTCCAATGTCAGAAACCATGTTAGATTGTGTGTCAAAGCAACATTCCTATTTATTTATTTCTTAGTTAATAAGGCAGTAGATTTAATTGTTATCTGTTATTAGTAGGTATAATTATTTATTGTAATAAATTGACTTAAATTTATTTCTGTATTTAAATATTATTGACACATTGCCCATAAAAATATACCACAATTAGATTTTTCTTAATTAAATTTGGCATAACACTTTTAAATGTAAAATGAAAAGCTGAGTTTGTCATTGAGTGAGATCGCATGGATAGAAGTAGGAGATCTGAAATATCAAATGCAATTGAACTTTTTTTTTTTATAGAGAGGGTATAATATTTTGTTGAGGGCAATGAAACTAAACACAGATTTGTTAATAGATAAAAGTCAGTCACAATATACTTCTTTATTTATTTTATTCTTATGAAGTAACAACTGTGCCTAAAAGATAAAAATAAATGTCTATACAAATATCAGAAGGTAACTGTTAGGTGCATTAACATTATGAGTGGTGTATGTGTGTTTGTATGTATACACACATACACACAGTGTCTCTCTTCACTTCTCACATACGAAGGCGAGAAATCCCTAAAAATTTTACACTTTGTGATATTTTTCTTTTTGTGTGTTTACTACACTCTCTATCCCACCTGTTCTTGATTACTATTTATTGGAGCTGTGAATGTTTCCACACAAATACACACACATATTGGAGAATGATAAAGTCACTTATTTATAAATTAGCGAAGAATGTAATTTATCCTTAGCAAGCATCTTAAATAACACACACAAATATATATATATATATATATATATATATATATATATATATATATTTTTTTTTT
>KZ808354.1:0-13929 GCA_000696205.2 Oncopeltus fasciatus
CTATATAGCGAAAGAAGAGAAAAACGAGGCTGGCTATTCTATTCTTAGGAGGGAAGAGTTAAGGAAGCGACCAGCTTACACACTTCAATGGACTACCTAATAATGAGGGTTGAAATCGTTATAAATTTTGGTATAAAACTAAAGATAGCTGAAATTTACATATTTATTTTTTTTAGTTTCCTTAAAATGTTTTTCTTTAAAAATTTAATTTAAATGTGAAAAAATAACAAATTAAGTTCGGTATAATTTTTTTCTCTTCAGATATTAAATATTAATTTCGCTTTAAACCCCCATTCTTTCTCAACCGCTTTCATCCAATTACGAACTCATAAAACTGTTTGCAAAATTAATTTCAATTGCAGAGTTAAATGTTTATTTATAAACGCATACAGCAAGGTATAAACTCACGCTCACAAACAGATATATATATATATATGCGCGCGCACGTGTGTGTGCATTTAATTTTGTTAATGTCTATAAATATTATTAAAACTAAATGTAATAGAATTTAAGTGAATAACCTACTTTCCTTAGAAAATGCTGTAAGAAAGTTAAGAAATTTCAAGGAGTCCACCTTTCCAGAAATTCTTACTGTCAAATGATATACTTTTGTTGAAACTAGTTGAAATTCGAGGGCACAAGAACTTCCGGTAGAAATATTTCAGCACTAATGAGTTCATTTAGCAAGAGCACACAAACCTCCCACCTCAGGCCTGGAACACGTGAACGTAATATATGCTAAATAATCTAAAGGGTTATTATTATTTCCACTACCAATGAATATAGATCTCTCATACCTTCTATTATCCGTCTTCATTGGTTTCTGTACACCATCTCCCGTTGGCGAGCGCTTTCTCTCTTGAGTTGAATAAGGACCGTGACAGTGAACGTATGTATTCGGCCAGAAGATGGACAATGTCCGAAAGCGCTCGCCAACGGGAGATGGTGTACAGAAACCAATGAAGACGGAGAATATAAGGTATGAGAGTAATATATGCTCCCCAAAACCCCTAAAATTTCCGCTCAGACCATTGCTCAGGAGTATTTAGTGACCTTAAGTACAAATTATCATAATCTTCTCCTGAAATGGTCTGACATTTTGAAGCTGAAGAATTTAAGCATAATCAAGTGTGTTTCATTAAATATGGATATAAATAAGAGTAAATGGGGAAATTTTATTTGCAACACGAAGAATAAAAATAAGTTTAAATGATATGATAATGAGCTTTGATCAACAAGCTATCTCGAAAGGTAGATTGGGTTATCATTCGCCCATTTGGAGTTATATAACTAAATTTCTTTCTTGACGGATTGTTTTTTAATTACTAATTACAATTAACATATTGTTCTCTAGAAATTTAATAACTCAAATAACAGAGAAGGTATTAACACCGATTTTGTTTTCTAGCATAACTCTAGGGTTTGCAATAATAATCGGACATATCTATTATAAATATTTTATTTGGTTGTGGTATTTTTAAACATTTAATGAGAGGGGATAGAAAATAAAAATCTATCTGTCCCAGCCAGGAATCGAACCTGGATCTCCTGCTATCCGGGCCGGCGTGCTTAACCATTACACAGCAGGAGATCTAGGTTCGATTCCTGGCTGGGACAGATAGTTTTTTATATTCTATTCCCTCTCATTAATTGTTTAAAATTTACGTGGGATAAAATACCACAACCAAATAAAATATTTATAAACAAAAAATTAAATAAAGTAAATGACGAGAGTCGACAAAATGTATGACAATGTCAGCTCCCTCGAGTACAAGACGAAGTTCTCGCCTTTCTCGTGGGTTAGGCTCTTGCTAGTGTAGAGGGAATTGAATGAGACAACTAACGCGTCCTGGTGGTGTAATGGTTAAGCACGCCGGCCCTGATAGCAGGAGATCCAGGTTCGATTCCTGGCTGGGACAGATAGTTTTTTATATTCTATTCCCTCTCAATAATTGTACATAACTATTTTTTCCTCTAATTTATAATAATCAGGCAATTCTAAACAATGGTATAACAGTCCAATTCCCATTCTTAAAAATCATTCATAAGCTATTTTGAAAAAGATTAGAAATAAATTAAACATTACACCAGTTTTGAATGATATATTTTTTCCCTAAAACTCACAATACCGAAGATATTCAGTTTCTAACTACTGCTAAACTTGTTCACTTACTTATTTTTATGTCTTATAAGAGGCTCTAGAAACATAAAATTAAATGAAAAAAATTTTCTTATGTCAAATTTTCTTAATTATAACTATCATCAAATCTTAACAATTTCCACGAGTCAAGTTTAAATAAATAAATTACAACCTACTTGTATATAATAAATTGAAAATATAAAAATAAAGACAAATAGATTTAAGAGACAAAGTAAGCATAATTAAATGGCTCATAATTTTTTTTTCAATATTTATTTACATATTTACTACATTCTGTAAAATAATCTACATTCTGTGATTTACTAACTACGTTGTTCTATTGGCTGTGAATTACAATAGCATTGGTGTGAAAACAATCAGTGCCGTAACTCAAAGGGAAAAAATAATAGTAGAGAATAATGAAAATAATAATATAATAGTAATAACAAAAGAAACTTACTTCACATAGAAAAAGGTTCTAGCGACTCCACTACCAATTAATTTAGACATTAAGGCCCAAGAGGTAGCTTAACAATTTAGTCGTCGGGGTGAATGTTAAGGATTGAAGTCCTACAAAAGGAATTAGTCTTATGGATTGAGATGAAATTGGAGTTAAGTGTGAAAGACTGTGAAGTGATTGCATGAGATCTTGGTGTTGAACACATAATATGGATTGTTAGCAATTATTTTGAGCGATTTCTCAACTGAAAGGATTGTATTCGTTGGATATTGGAAGGCTTAGCGGCACCAGAACTGTGGGTTCTGCAACGTAGGTCCAGATTGGTCGTGTTATGGTCTTGTAGATGGTCAGTTGATTTTCTAATGTGAGCTGTGAGTGCTTGTTTATGTGTCTGCATTCTTATAAATTTAGGTGTCTTGTCAGTGGTGTCTGTTGAGCTTATTTCACCTGACTTTAGTATGTTAAGTCGAGTTAAGTTGTAAGTCATGGTGAAAACCAAGATGACGTGCTGAATCGGAAAGAGGTAAACAGATGTTATTGCACGCAAAAATAAATGGAGAACCTTTTTTTAGTTTGAAATTTACCTGGACATTTTTGGATTCATTAATTTTGATCCTCCATTTGTTTCACCACTGCTGAATATTGTCAACATGGTTTTGTGAAATTTAGGAAGCGATTCTTGAATCAGGATGGGAGGAGAGGGTAGCTTTGTCATCTGCAAAGAGGACTAAAAGGGTATTAGGATGAGTGGTAATGTCAGCAGAATAAAGGATAAAAAGGAATGGTCCAAGCACACTGCTTGGAACACCTGTTTCCACAGAGATCCTTGCGGGACTCTAAAGAAACGGTTAGAAATGTAAGATTTAAGGATTACGTAGATGGTGCTTGGAAATATGGACTTGAGCCAAGACAATTGACCAATATGCCATACTCGGTCAAATGCTTATGTGACTAAGAAAACTAACTCCAGGACAGAATTATTTTCACTAAAGAGGAAAGGAAATGAAATCTACAATCTACAGGAAAAACCTGCTGAACAGTAGAAAGCTTGGAACGGGAGCCTTTATAATGATTTGGAAGAATATTTGTGGAATTTATGAAATGCATCATTCTTTTCTTCTAAATCTATATAGAAGAGTGGTAAAGTAGCCCTCTCTGTGCCTCATCGTGAGCTAATAACGCCCAAATCGTTTTTCACAACGAAGCATAGATCTGTAAGTTCTTTCATGATTTCGTCGATTAAAGTTTTATGGTGGAGGCTTCGTATTACTATGCGTAGAGTTTGTTCCTTTTTAAGGACATATGTGTGAAATTACGCATTCGCTGACTTAAGGTAGCGTACTATACCCCTGCATGGGGTCGTGATAATTTATTGTCTTAGCACGCTAGCAAAACACAAACCTATATTTAGAAAAGTGCCGGCGAAAAACCGCATAGTCCTATCCCCTGGTCTGGGGTTCGAAAATAGAATCGTGTCAAGAACCAGGACTGCGAGGAACGGAGTGGCTAACTGTAGATAGTGTCTCACTCCTAATTAGTTAAATGGGAGATAAGCAGAGAGAAGATTCCTTCAGACTTGGAATTAATTGCAAGGGATTTGATGCGTAGACAGGACTGCAACTCTTGAGCGGTACTCCATCTACTGGAAATTGCTCCCCTCGAAAGTGTAAATCCCTTGGAGGGGATCAGCTGTGGATCTTCATGAAATATGCAGCTGAAGGGCAGAGATAGATATGGCCACAGTCAACAGGTGGATCGTAAACAGGTACTGGAAGGGCTGTTAAAAGTTATCTTGGCTCTTGTAAGAGCCCCGCAGGGATTCCTCTAGGATAAGCACTTGAGTACCACTCTATTGGCTTCGATAAATCCAGCTCTTTTAACTTACCCCCTCCTTTATCTTAACTTTCTCAAATCCAGCCTCTGCAGTAAAGTTCCTTAGTCAACTTCCAAATGTAAATCCTCCTGCCAAAGTATTTAGATTTAGAAAAATATTTGGGATTTAGCTAGATTGTTGAAGCTTTGTCTTAGTTTTTACAAATATATTATTTTAAACATTCAAATATACAAACACTTCTTAATCCTAATTAATGAAAGTTTCCTTCATTTGGGGGGGAGGCGTGAGATTATCTGGACTTATTTAAAAAAATTGCTACTTCCTTAATCTTTCAAAAAATCTTTATTTTTCACACAAAGCTTTTTTTTTTTTTTTCCAGCAATATTTCTTTGGTTTTCACCGTTATCAAGTCATATTTTCCCATTCCCCTCCCTAACGCTATGATCTTTCAACTTTCAAATCCTCAGTACTTTCCCGCCCCACCCGTTTTCGACATTCCGACCTTTATCGACATATTCTCCTCCTTACAAATCTGCTGCATTTAGTCGCTCCCTCCTCATCAGAGCATCTCTCTGAGTCTCTGGAACTCAATCCCTCTAAATATTCGTCACTCTTCCTCGCTCGCAGCCTTCAAATCTCAGATATTTCAACATCTTTTCTCTGTACTATTTGGTACCAGGGACTATTTTTTTTATTTTTTTTATCATGGTTAATTGTTATTTTATTATTTTTTCTTGTGTGGCACTCATTTTCTTTTTGTGCACCCATTTTGTTATTATTGTATTTTTTAAATTTTTAATTATTATTTCCTCTATTTCCGTACTTGTAAAACAAGTTATAAAGATTGTCATAGTTCTATTCAAAATATTGTATATTATTAGCCTATTGTTTATTAGTCCTTTTTATTTTTATGGTTGCAACAACGTCAGAATCAGCTATAGTTTTAACTGTGACCTCTTTGTTATTCAAGGGGACTTATGTCCTGGAATAAAATTGATTTTTCTTTCTTTTACACTTTTTGATTTGTAAGATGAGACAATTTCTTGGCTTCTGTAGGCTTATGCCTACCGTAGGTGCATTTAGTACCCAATGAAACGTTAAGAAGTGTTGAGAACAATAATATACGTTTGTAGAAAAACAAATAATTTTGTTTGTTCATAGATTCACCTTCCGCGCTTGACCATGGTAAAAGTCGTTTTTCATTCCTATCTATCGCAGACCCTTTGATTGCATGTTCAGAGCTGAAAGGAGCATTTCTCCATTCTCCATTCGGCCCTTAAGGACCATTAACGGCAAAAACACCTTCTAGAAATGGTCGAATCAAAAAATATTTCCGGAGACGTGGAAGCCTTCTCTTTAAGTAACTATTTGGTTAAATAAATATTTTGTATTAATGTGACATGCTTGTTATCATATCTATAAAAAAAAATAAAAAATAAAAAATAAAAAACAGTCAACAATAACACTGTGCTTCATGTGTTGTAAAAAATAAAAATTAAAAAGGCACAAAGTGTGATGTGTCACTTTCTTGTCCATTATGAAAGTTAGTCGAATAGAAGAAAATGACTAGTTAAGCTGTTTTCTGATCACAGATTGTTTTCTGCCTGTTCCTCAGCAGTATTCTTTGCTCCTCATCCAATAATCCATTATGATTTTGGCCAATAAATATATATTATGACTCCAACAATTATGATAAGTATCAAAATCAAAATGGTTATTATTATCAGTTTCTGAAAAATATAATAATACTACTACATCACATTGAAATAGTAAATTTTAGAACTTAGTCATTTTTAAAATATAAATTTGTAATATAAAACATAACATATTAATAGGCAAGGAAAATGAGTTTCCCTTCCTGGGGGTCATAATATTGAAGTTGGTCGGTTTTATTGTTCAACCAAAAAATATACAAATTTCATGTATTACATTAAGTTATTTTATTATAATAAAAAAAGGAAAAAATAATATGGAATGAAATTCAAATAAGCTAGAAGTCTTTCTCTTATATAAATATAAACACACGCATGCACACACACATACATAAAATGAAACACTCTCAACTCCTGTACTTATTTATTATATATATAGTCCCGTGTGTGTGTATGAGGTTCAATGTTCTTCAGGCCACAGTTTTCTGTTTTTCTTAATGGAATTCGGTATATAACTGTGTTTAAATGCAAAACAAAAGGCTAAGATTGTTATTGAGCAAATTGAAACCATTAGGACTGCAATGTGCACGTAAAAACATTATTTGACATANGCTGCCACGCATTCCCAGAAGGTAAGTGCTCTGAATTTTTGGGTTTTTCTCTTGGCCGAGTTAGAGACCTTTAATTTCAGGGCCGCTTTGGAGGAAAAACTGCAGATGATCGAACTGCCTGCTGAAACTACCTTGTAAGTTGTTACCTATTATATTCTATTTTTCTTTCTTTTTCTTTTATTTTTAATATTAAATATTTATTATTTATTTACCACATTCGAACCAGCGAAAACGCCACCACAATTTCCTTTCTTGAAGCTTATTTTTTTTTTCGACTAGTAAAAAAGGTTATTGGGTTCAGAAAAGGAATATATAGCTAATAAATGATAATTTAAGTATTGAGAAAAATCAAATTAATTTCAGTTCGTAGCCCCACTAGCAATGCATGTGTGTCTGTATGTGGCTGTATATGTGTTGGTGCATGCGTGCGCTCTAATATGATGAAGTGCATTGATATCTATTGCCTCACAAAATAGTGGTATATTATACTTACATTTTAACAAACCATATTTATTGGTATGAATTTTTGTGATGAATCATACTAACCTGGATAACTTAATTTCCTTCAGAGATTTCTGCTAGAAATAAAAATTACACCACTTATATATTTCATTTAGGAAAAACCATGTGCCAAATTAAAAATACAATGTTATGAAAAAAAAAATCACAATACGAATTATATCATTCTATTTTGGTAAATCCTAAGATACACGGATTGTTGATAACTTAAACTTCTCACAGATGAACTTGCTGTGTTCCCTCTTGGAAGATCCCTCTTCGAAATACATAAATTATTTTATTTAGATATACATTTCTGTTTATTCATTTAAAAGAAAAATGCCCGAGTCTTATATAATTTTCCGAATGGCACTAACTATACTATAATTATTTTATTTTATTTGGTATATAGAGCACTCAAAAGATCATATCGTAATGATGATTGCTGAATAAATATAGTCATTAGTATTTAGAAGTTGTGGGGTCGCCGCTGTCATATGATGAAGTTCAGAATCAACAGAAAACAGGATAGCTCTTGCTGTTGTAGGAAGAGAAGAAATAACAGGAGTAACTTGACCTTCTCAGCCTTAGGAAGGAAAACATGAAGTCCGGAACCAGCCACCCTCACCCCTTACCCACCCCGCTCAGCTTTTCATGTTTCACCTATAAATATTGACTCTGTCCGAACTTTCAAAAACACAAACACACACACACACACACACACATATATACATACTATATATACATACTATATATATATATCACAAATTCACCGAAACAAGGTGCTTGGCCTTGCAATAAAAGCAGATGCTTATCCTGTCCAATTATAAAAACAGGCATCACTTTCTCCAGTGTCAGTACCCTCAGAGATCCAATCCTCATCAACATGCACATCCAAAAAGTGTGAATACCTGCTTCAAAGCAATTTTTGTCTTGCTTTTTACGTGGGAAAATTTACTACGCCCCTAAACCTCAGAATTAATAATCACAGAGTATCCTGTTTAGAACCACAATCCCCTCTTCACAAAGCAAGGCATGCTCACAGTAATTTAATGAGTTTTAATAACGTTTTCTAAGTCAAAGTGATTGGACAACTTCCCAACATTGCTTCAGATTTGCAAATGAAGACGACAGAGTGCGCCTATATCCACATTCTCCAAGACACCTTAAGACCTGGTATCAATTGCCAACAATAAAAGGATTAGGGAAAATCCAATCGTCTTCCATTTCCTTTGAGTCATTTTCGCAGTACTAGTCCCACACACACATATATATACAAAGGAACTCTTGAAAGTAATTTCAACTTTTGCAAATTTATCAATATTTCCCATGGGAGAAAAGGACCTTGGACCGAAACAAGATGTTGTCCAAAGGTGCGGTGTCAGGACTACGTGAGTTAAAGCACGTAAAATTCTTTAAACTTTTTATATGCTAGACGGGAAGCGTGGAAACAAGCACTACCTAGTTGGAAAAAAAGTCATTTTCCAGTGATCAAAGCAAGATGACGCTTTTGCGTCATAATTTTGCTTACAATCTCTCGAAAAGTTGCAGCAACTTGAAAAACAGTTTGACCGCAATCTAGCAATTGCTTATAGGTATTTGGATTATAACAGTAAATTTTTTTGTCATCTTTTCTCTCTCTCTCTCTCTCTCTCTCTCTCTCTNATTTTTTATTTTACATTTCTTCGCTCTTAGCTGTCTGAGATTTTCAAAATAAATAATATAAATGATAATTATTTAACCTTGTTTCTATGAATTTATTATGAGCTTAATTTCTTACTCTAATAAATGCTGGGGGTATAAGAGATGACCATAATTTTAATTTTAATATCATACTTAATAATAACGTTTATTGAAGAATTTATAAAAAAAAAAGTAGCGTATAATTTAATTTTCCAGAAATGTGTTCTAAAATATTTTTCTCATAACACTCACTAATGGAAATATTTAAGAAAGTAAAAATGATGGTTTCATGAATCCCTTTTATTGGACTTTAAAATTCAATTCGCTTTTTAGCTTTATTATATATTCATCTGATTGAGTGCGGTAATGCGACAAGGGGGAAAGGAGAAAAGTGAGAATTAACAAATATAATAAATTTAAAAAAATATATTCTTCGGCAACATTAATGTAATGATAAATAACAATAATTAATATGCATAGTAAAATTGAGTACCTCATATTTCTTCACTCTCCCCTGTTCTAAAACAAACCACAACGAACATTTATTTTCCTCTTCATTATTCAGGCTTTTGGGATAGTCATTTACACTTATTAATTTTTTTTTTTTTTCAATGTATAAGAAATAAACATTTTCTACAGGAATTTTTTATTTATTCTAGGTCAAGCTCAATTCATAAGTTCTTGAGGCCTGTTAGGGGCTTGGCTAATCTCACTGCTCTAGTCAATTTGCCGAAAGCTTAACTACATTCCGGTGAATCCGTCGAAGTACGACAGAACTCCCAGATAACTTGAACGTACATTGGAACGTAACATTCGATGGTAACTGGATAAGTTCTCAGACAGATTACTGTACTAAAACTCTGCCAAGAGGCTATTAGAGGTATAAGTATCTAAAGGGTTATTATAACAACCAATGAATATAGAACTATCATACCTTCTATTATCCGTCTTCATTGGTTTCTGTAAATTATCATCTGTTGGCGAGCGCTTTCGAACATTATTCATCCTAGTGGCCGAATACATGTGTTCACTGTCACTGTCTGTATTCAACTCCCGTTATAGATAAACGACTCATATACCTGACGAATCTGACCAACCCTCAGAATACAAACGAAGTCATTATAAATCAGCTGTTAAATTAATTTATCATGTGGACGTTAATAAATGTAAGTTATTACAGAAAGTTTAGATTATTTATTAGTCTACAAAGAGATAGATAGATAGGGAGAGAGAGAGAGAGAGAGAGAACGAAAGAAAGTAAAATATTGTCACACAGAACAAAATGAATCACAAAACAAAAAAAATACCTATTGGACTATAGTTTTAGCATTTTAAAGTATCCTCATAGGATATCTTGCGCAATTGAGAAATAAAGTAATAAAATGTTCTTAGGAATTAGATGGATCACATTAATAGTTAAAAATAAGGTTGTTTGAAGGTTGTTTTTAGAAAATAAATGTGACAAAAATCCATTTGAGTGATTTAGTTTATGTTTTTTTTTAATTTTTAAAAATTTTTTTAAGCTTTGAACAAGCTTTGAATTTTTATTTTCAATTCAAAGACAAATTTATCTATTGGTTATTCGAATTTAGGTATAAATATATTTATTTTTTTTTAATTAGAAGTTTCATCTTTTTTTTTCATACTGCTTCTTTGTGACAAAAGCACATTTCTACATTTTTTCTAGAAATTTATCTTTTCGTAATTACCTACCCAAGTGAGATTGTGTGTTGTCAAAGAAAACACAAGGGAGATAGAGACTATCTGCAAGTAAATAAAACGTGTAGGAGCAGGGTAGTATAAGGGTGGGGGCTGTAGAGATCTCGTCCATATTTCCTTTCTTATGGAGGGACTTCTGAGCTAGGCACGTCCTCAACTCTTCCTTTATTGTTATATATATTCTTTTTCATCTTTTTTATATTTTCTAGAAATAAATTCGCAAGCTCAACTAGAAAACCCTTACATGGCGTATATTTTAATACGGCAATAAATATTCTATGAGATATACATTACAGCTCCTCAACAGATTTTCTGATTGGAATCCAACCCTTGTAAATCTTTTATTAAGAAATATAAGCTTGCCCTACCCCATGATTGTTTAGTGGTTACCTATTGATGGCCCTTCCCACCATGAAGTGGTTGTAAGTGGTGAAAAAGGGCAAATATTATCAAATAATTTTTTATTATTCATATTTCATAAAGAAATATTGTACAAATGTTAAAATTCCACCGATACCGCCTTATTTTTTCTCTTCTCTTTTCGTTTTATATATTTTTCACCGCAAGATTAAGAAGTTCAGCTAAAAATTTAAACATACATTTTCCTTGATCTATTTATTTTTTTTTTTTACAATTGTTCGAAGTCAGCTTATAGTGGTCCTTCANATTTGAATGAAGGTGAGCCAAAAGAAAATGAATGTTATACGGATATATATATATATATCCGTATGACATTCATTTTCATTTAGCTCACCTTCATTCAATTAAAAATTACATGCAACAGACCGTAGACATGGGCTGCTATTGATTTTAGGTAAAATTGTTACCGAAAAGCCTTACATTAAAAACGGCATGAACAAAAAATATTTTTTAGCCATTAATCAGGTTTAGTTTAAATTTTACATTTAATGCAAACGTAATTATCGTATTTTTTGTCACTGCTGACCAAATGATACTAATTACTTTACAAAACAGTAAAATTTACAAGATATGAAGCAGTTTTTTTAAAATTATTTTAGTATAATTTCATTATGCTCTATCATAATCATATATTATACTGAACACTTTCAAATGCTTAAAACATAATTTTGTATAAAATCAGGAGATTTATAAATAAAGTAGGACCTTCCGCCTTGTCAAAACTGCGTATATCCAGGATGTCACAGTTGTTCTTTTTGTATGTTTCTTCTTAGGCCTTCTAGTTAATCCCCCATGGTGCTGTGAGATCTTTTAGGAACTCCAATGGCTGGGGTGTCCCACCATCAAAAAATAATAACCTACCCAGTGTGTTCGGTGGTAGGAAGCCTTCCATCTAATTGGCAGCGTGCGGAGTAAGAAAGAAACAAAGGCGTATTTGTAAGAACACGATTTTCATAACTTTAAACAAGTAGAATAAGAATTTTCTATACACACCAACTAGCCCTAATTGCTTCATTTAACAAAATTAATTGATTAATTAATAATGAATCAATTGTTTTTATATTAATATAGTAAATAATTTTATTTGATCGGTCTTTAAGAATATCAGAATTTTATACATTGCAAGACAATTAATATATGAATATCTAAAAGGTTATTTCCACCACTAATGAATATAGAATTGTCATACCTTCTATTGTTCGTCTTCATTGGTTTCTGCAAACCAATGAAGACGGACAATAGAAGGTATGATATGAATATCTCTTTAAGAAAAATAATTATATAAATTACATTTCATTTATTAGGGGGCATTATATAAAATCTACTCTTAACTATTGTGAATTCTTACTATTCCTATAGCAATTCATTAGGTAGAAATAAATCTTTAGCCAAGAGGTTTTTTTTTCAGTTAAAATATTTAAGAATAAAAGTTATAACGTCAGGAAAACAGGTTGCCTGAACTAAAATATTATTAAGCCACTTTAATTTGCAAAATCGATAAGTAATCTAGTAATTTATATGAATTGATTTGATAATGTTTTGCTATGCCTTTCGCTGACATCCCTAGTCGAACGGAGAGAAAACAAGAGAAGCACATGTTGTAAAATGGCCGAACGGAACAACGTCTCTAAGATTTTCAATATATTCAAGTGTTTTGGACCGCCTTACACTGAAAGAACTTGCATTTTAAGAGCATATAATGTATTAGTATCATTAGTCTCTTATCTTATCCTGAAGAATAGTGAGAGACAGATTGAATACTTGCTGAGATACTATCCGTTGAACCTTAATACTATATTAGCTCTTCTCTCGATTTTGGTACAAATCTTTACAGTAGCCTATCTTTTATATTTCAATTTTTCTCGGTCCACTCATCCCTTAAGAAAACTGATTGAAGATTTGAATGTTCCTTTGTTTGTAAAGTCATACATTAGAGAATCTCTATGGTTTTTTATTGGCATTTTAATAATTCTAGCAAATATTCTTTTGGATTGCTTATTTTTCATTAACAATTTTCGACCACTCATCAAATTTCTGCAAATCATTTCGGGTTTTGCTTTGGTTCAAACAATTATCTATGTATTCATGGTGCAGATTCTCCATCCAATATCTTTAGTGACTTCGGATCTGAAGGAGTCCTGCGATGACCTGAGGAAGATCTCTCGTGATGGCAGCTCAATAATAACTTTGACCAAAATGAAGATAAAAACTATGCGCCTCCAAGTATTTTGTAATAAGTTGATTCAAGCTTATGCCACTTCTATAACATTAATACTTATTTCTAGTGTTTTGAATATGTCTTGGAGCTTCCATTTTAGCTTAGAGGTATATGCTAACTCTTTTAACGAGAAGCAAATAGATCAAAAAAAGAACCGTGTAGCCCAAAGCATGATTTTAAAAGCAATCCTGGAGCTTCATAAAATTGTCTGTATTGGTAATATTCCGCAAGAAGTTATAACAATGGTTGGTAAAAATTAGATAATTTAGAATATGTATTGCATTATACTTCCTGTGTTTTAATTGTTGAATTTAGGGTGAATTTTATTTTAATTTCAGATGGAAAACATCGACAACCTAATTTTTAGTATATGCCACAACGATGAGACTAATATTTTAGTGAATCATGTATGTTATAAAAAATATACATATATTTAATTATATTTTACTTCAAATAAACAGGTTATAATATTCAAAGTATTTTTACAGAATTTAATTTACATAATGTTAAAAAGGAAGGAAGCACAAAATTTTGGGATATATGGTTTATTCTATTTAAATAACCAAATGATAATATCGGTAAGTAAGTGGATATTTTCACTATATATTTTTTAAGAAATATTTTGTCTTTCTAATTATTCTTGACAGTTTTGGATTTTAAAAATATTGGTCTAATAAAAATAAAAAAAGAAATA
>KZ808354.1:47101-58148 GCA_000696205.2 Oncopeltus fasciatus
ATATATATATATATATGTTTTTTTTTTGTTTATGGTCATTATCTTCAGTTAAATAAATGCTACTTAGAAACTGAAGATATCTAGCGGAAGCTATTTTATCTAAACACCTAAGACACTGGAAAATTTGTATTTCAGGATGAAAACCTTAAGTTCTATAAAGCTCTAAAACGCCCTACTGTAATTGAGTGTTTACCATAACAGCCATTGACAATTACTAATAGTATTGTTCTTTGGTTATTGCCTATTATTAATACCATAGCTATCCCTAATTAACTAACTGTATTTGCAGCATTGTATATTATATGGTCTATTATTTTATTGTATTTACATGTTGTATGATACAGGTAATGCAGCTAGCCGTCATATTTAACTATAGCGAATTTTTTCTATTAAAGAAATTAAAATGGAAGTGAGTATGAGATTAAGTTTTTTTTACATAAATGAAGACACAAATCGTTCAAATGAAAACTGACTGTGTATAAATGTTCACTCAGTGCATATTTCAAATTATTTAACATAGAAAAATTAATTTTACAGTGATTAATTTTTTAAATAATGAATAATTCATAATGTAAACTTCTTTTTACAAATCTTAGGACAAATTATAAATTTATTAAAGGATAAAATCGATTGTGGGGAATGGTCGATTTAGAAGATCATAATTTAAAATCGTAATATCTTTGTTATTGTTAGAGTAAAGAAATATATATAATAATACGTTATGTATAAAGTAAAATGTAAAATTTAGTAGCATTAATGCATTTTAAAACAGAAATTTATGGGAGTTATTTCGTCTGTTATGCATGCCCTTCTATTTTAAAGTATAGAAAACAAATTCAATATTTAGGTTTTAAATTGAAACTTCATCAAATAATTTAAATTTTATTAAAATGTCAACTCGAAAAAAAAGAGGAAGGGGGTGATTTAGTAGGAGACCTATAATAATTCATAACAATAATATTTTCGATTTTATTTAAGTTAAATCAAAGTTTCCTAGGAAAGGGGTGGCTTAGAGGGATATCAGAATTTTAAATCTTAACATCTTCATTATTAGAGTAAGGAAAAAATGTATTAAATTCATTTGTTTGAAATTTAAAAAAAATATATATGTTAAAAACATTTGAATGTATAATCACATATGTACATTTTAACAAAAATTTAATATTTATAAAAATAATCTGGAGTGTAAGGTTGAGGTAAAATTGAACCTCCTTGTTAAAAAAAAAAAAGACGAAATCGAATTCGGTATAAAGTTTATTACTTATAAATGAGGAAATGCAATTTTATAACAGAAATATTAATTTTATTCATTCTCTCATTAATCATATAAAATAAAATAATGCATTCACTCTTATTAATGTAAATTTTCAGTTAAACATGGGAAATCTTACTTGCCACAGCTCCTGGGCGACTCAGTCACTCTTTCTATTCTATAATAATTTTGATTCAGTTCTTATTAATCTAATTTAGAATTCATCAAGGGATTTTAAACGATATGATGTACATATTACCGCTAGTGTAAATAAATAAACTCGAGCAAAAACTGTTTTGTCCTATTCCCTATGCAAAATAAATAAGCCAATTTCTCCCCACTCTTTCCACTGAACTTAGACCTCACTACAAGCTCTGTGGAAATAAGAAATATAGGAGATTTCCCCCGAGCTTGCTGAATAATGTGGGGGATTGTCACGGTCTCTTTCTCCTGATCTGCAAATTAAATGATGAATGAGCCGAATTTCTCCCCACTCTTTCCACTTAACTTAGACCTCACTACAAGCTCTGTGGAAATAAGAAATATGGGAGATTTCCCCCGAGCTTGCTGAATAATGTGGGGGATTGTCACGGTCTCTTTCTCCTGATCTGCAAATTAAATGATGAATGAGCCGAATTTCAGATTATGTCTCGAATTATACATGTCGGCTGCCTGTCTCTGTATGTAGAGAATATGTTGTATGGGACGTATGGGGAGCGATATTTGTTGCTCTAGCATAATTATGATCATGTGAAGAGTTCATGTGGTCTCTCATCCCGTCATTCAGAATTCCTTACGCCGATAACCACAGATCGTGCCATCCCAAGTCCAGGGATAGTAAGATTAACTAGGAAGTACTTCTTCTAGATAACAGTATGCACGTAAATCACGAAATGCAGCAGAGTATTTTTATCTATAAAATGTAGAATTTGAAACAGGTTTTTTATGCCATAAGGATTGCTCTATGTTAATTATGACTAGTAATACCATGAAATTTATACTCTTTCAGATGAAAGTGATAGTTTGATATAGATAGACATCATTAGGACACATTAATATAACTATATTATTCTCTACATTGTATTTCTTGGCTGAATGATCCAAGTTGCCATTTCCTCTTTCGTCTCTTATTAATTCCAGTCTTCAATAAAAATAGCTCAGTTTACGCAACGTTTCCCTGGAGGTGTGTGTCCGTTTTACTTATTGATTTACATTTAAGATACATAACATAAAAAAATGACATTTTAATGCAATGTAAAACGTTAAATACCACAATAAATGGTATAATTCTAATGAAAATAGAAAAAAAAATTCTTTCAACTTATTTATTCTGATGCGCTATTATTTTTATGGAGAAACTATATATAAAGCCGATTTTCCTAATAACCTACCATTTAATTTAAAAAAAAAATGCCTAGTTTAAAATAAAATACGCTAACAAATCTTTGTATGTCTTTCAGAAAGGACAGTCATTGTTTACTTTAATCATAAGTAGAGTTTTTAATGAATTTTTCTATTTAATTTAAGTAATTAGACAATGATAGTTCGACCTAACAGTTTTTAAATATTGAAGAACAGTTAAGTTCATCACTCTATTAATAATGAATTTAAATTTTTATATTTATCTATAAATAAATTAATTTGTTCATAGTTATTTATTTATTTATCTTCTCTTTGGCACCTTACATTGCTTATAACCAGGACTTTGATGTAAGAGTTTTAGGAGAAAGTAGCTTACTATTCCGCCAAAAATAAAATTGAATGACTATTGTGATTTTGTGAGCCAAAAAAATACAATAAGGAGGACAGCTAATCTTATCAAATATTGCCCATGATTTACCAGAAGAAATAGGGATGGCTGACCAAATATGAAATTCCTTACCCTCTCTTAAAATTATGGCATAAACTTTAGAACAGTATTTATTCAACTAATATGTACCACATTTATTTTCCGTTATTTTTTTTATAATTCGAATAATAATAAATATATTTGCGGGCCAGCTTAGACTACAGGATACTTTCGGGACTATTAAATCAGGCACACTGTATTTATGTAAAAAAAAATATATATATATATTCACGAAGTAATAGGTCATATAAGGTAACTAATCCTAATAATAAAAAGCAATCTTATGAACGTGGTTAAAAACTAATTTACTTATTGTTTTGTGTATGGGTCAAAGATGGCATAAAGTTCTAGAAAATTGACTTATCATTACACCAGACGATTAATTTCGACATAGATCTGATTCTTACTTGTATCAATATCTATTCAATGATTATATAACAATATATCAAACCTTGAGGGCTCAAAGGTTCTAATGTTCGTTAGACCAATCGGTTTAGCCGCACGACCAATAATTTCACGAGTTATTGGTACTTAATTGGTTTCCACTGAAAGAATGTTATTGGCTCCGGAAATCTATTGACCATTTCCCATTTCGTCCAGAGCACCTTTTTATATAAGGGTATGAGTCATTTTCCTTGCAACACTTTTGATGGATTCGGCTCTTCCTGTAATACCCGTACGTACTCTTTTAAGAATTTTTGTCTCGTTATCAAGATATCTGTGTACTTGGTCGTTGTTACATCTAAGTACACAGATGTCTGGATGTAATGCCAACTTGAGGAATACAGAATGGAAAAAGAGTACAACGTTTACGTTAATGCACCATACGACATGTGGTCGTATTTCAAGAGTTACATGTTTTTATCAATAAGACATGGTCAGAATTGCAGTATATGGTAATTTGTCCTGATAATACAAGTACAAACTTACACTTTGTATGCTTTAATATCAGGAGTTAGGAAATCTTCAGATTAGTGAAACTTGAATAGAAGTTTGTTAAATAGAGCTTAAGAAAACTTTAGAGTCAAGCAAAGTTTTTAAGTTAACCCTTTCTTTATTGATGCATTGAAAAATAATTTTGCTGATTTAAAAATAAAAATATTTCAGACTTATTTAATTAAAATAATTGATACACTTACATTCGATTGTACTAAAATTAGAGTGTATATGTTGGTGTTTGTCTGAACGCTCACAAACCACCAACATTTTTATAAACGATGATAAATTTTATTAAACGGTTTTCAGAAAAAGTGTAATAGTCTTCATTAATTATAATAAGATAAGACAATGTTAATAATTGCTGAGGAAAGGAAAAAAAAAACATTTTGGGATATAAAGATTAAATCAAAATTAATTACAATAATTTACGTACTCAAATAATCGTTAACACATGTTTATTGTTAGATTACTAATAAAAGTAGAAAAAAAAATTGTTATACATGTCTATATTTTATTATTATTTAATGATAATAATTATGTCATAAATAATATAACCAAATAATATTTGATAATTATGTATTTTTTTTTGGTGATATTTAATCCCACGTAAATTTTAACAATTTTTAGTGCAAGGGAACAGAATAAAAAATCTAACTGTCCCAGCCAGGACTCGAACCTGGATCCCCTGCTATCCGGGCCGGTGCATTTACCACTTATGCTACCGGGACAAGTCTGATAAGTTATGAAAGTTCTAGTGCTTTTTTAGTGCGGGAAATTTAATAACTTCAGACTTGTCCTGGTAGCATAACTGGTAAATGCACCGGCCCGGTTAGCAGGAGATCCAGGTTCGAGTCCTGGCTGGGACTGTTAATTTTTTGATTCTGTTCCCTTGCACTAAAAATTGTTTTGATAATTATGAAACTATTAGAAAAAAAAAATCTCTTATCAAGTAAGACACTTCGTAATGTATACAGGTATACTCTGACAACCTCGTTATATTGCCACTCAGCTGGCCTCAAGCCAGCCTTAATAACTATATTATTTCTCTACATTGTATTTCTTGGCTGAAAGATCAAAGTAGCCATTTTCTCTTTTGTCTCTTATTACTTCCAGTCTTCAATAAAAATAGCTCAGTTTACGCAACGTTTCCCTGGAGGTGTGTGTGCGTTTTACTTATTGATTTACATTTAAGATACATAACATAAAAAAATGACATTTTAATGCAATGTAAAACGTTAAATACCACAATAAGTGATATAATTCTATAGAAAATAGAAAAAATGAATATAATTCAAAAATTTAACGTTTCAAATTACTTTACATAATAATAATTATTTAAAAAATTATTTATCTAAAACTGACCATTTTATGCTACTAACAATAAATTAAAAAATTCTTTCAACTTATTTATTATAATCTGCTATTATTTTTATAAAAAAACTATATATTCAGCAGATTTTCATAATAATCTACAATTTAATTTAAAAAAAATATTTGCCTAGTTAAAATGAAATACACTAACAAATATTTGTATGTCCGGAAAGGACAGTCATTGTTTACTTAAAACATAATTATATAATTATAAATTTTCTATTTAATTTAAGTAATTAGACGTATTTTTGTGAGAAGGCTAACTTTCTTCATATAAAAAGTGCTTTCAAATATTTATCCTAATATTATATTAAGACATATAATAGTTCTATGTACTCCACTATGATAATAATAATGATTAACTAAATATTCAATGTATTTAGCTTGAAGGACAGTGGTTTTGAAAAGCGTCTTCGAAATTGTTCTTCCAATCAAACATAGCGGCCTTAACCTAAACCCTAAGATAAATGAAATTCCCTTGACATCTGATACTTCTATCAGCTTCAATCACTTGTTATCCATTTCACCATGCCAATCATTGTATGTAAACACTGCCTACTCATTCTAAAGAAGTCTTTTTTCTGAACAATTAGTTCCTCTGAGAGAGTACTGGAGAGGCACTTGCTTTGCTCTGGATAGATAAAAGACCGATAGCCGCCGGGTTGATTAGATCTGTCAGTCTACAGGAGACAATTACTCTTAGATTTTAAGAAGAGGCCGACCAACTTGATAATAGCAGATCAATACATTCACGTATTCTCTGATATATAGATCTCTGAGGTCTGGTTAAGCACAAATCAATTCAGCAAGAAGTGGCTCAAGATCCCTTACACACATACACAAACACACATGGTAGTCTCGTACCAAGGTGCTTGAATTCCCGATGAAAAATCAGTCAAATTTTTTTCANTATATATATATATATAATACCCGAATATTGACACATTAAAGGGATTTTAAAAACAGACCTTTAAGTTAAGAAAGTTAATAAAATTGTAGTTTAAAATATAGAAAACTAGTTAGATTTTAAACATTTACATCTAAGTTTATAAATATTATATATTTTGTCTCCTGGGCGGACATCCTGTCCTGGCTGGGACAGTTAGATTTTTTATTCTGTTCCCTTGCACTAAAAATTATTTACATCTAAGGTTCTTAAATCGTTAAAATCAGAAATACCACCTATATCAATACCAAAATTTATTATTGTCTTATCTGAGTTGTTAGTTATGTTATGAAAAATGGTACATAATATAGGTGTAGAATGAAATTGTTTGGGATGGCTGATCCACGAATCGTCTACTTCTGGTCAGTCTACATCAAAGCTAAGGGGTGTCACATTTTAGTTTCATTGATCTCAACGGCTTTTAAGATAAATTACATTATTTACACTTTTTATTTTTATCTCTAATGGAAAATTGAAAGTAAACGTTGGTTCATGCATAAAGGGGTTTTTATCTCATGAATGATCCATTAAAAATGAACCACTTTTATTCTTCTAAAAATTCGCTAATTAGTAATTGTTGGTTTTAACTTATAAGAGGAAGCTATCACTCATCATGTTGGTTGCGATTGAAATGAACTGCACGTCAAACTAGGCAATGTAGTGCCCCTAATCGAATCCTAGATTAATCAACGAACTACTTCGTTACCCCAAATGATGTGTAACAGGTCTGATTGGAAGCCGATGATTCGGGAGGCTGGACGACGATTCGTGCCAACATCGGTCGGGTCGTAACTTCGTTCAGGGATTCGACCCCAGCCCCACCCCCGAGGGGACACGCGTATTTCGACAGCTAGCTCTCTCTCCCTCTGCCCTTAACTCCTTATCGGCTGAGGCCCGGGGCCGTGTAGGCCCTGCGAGAACGATCCCAATAGCCCCATCAGACCGTCCGCGCATGGGAGGGGGGGAGTACGAGTCGGAGATTGAATTTATCGGTTAGTCGAACTAGGGGCAATCAGATCACATGACCGAGGGAAGCAGGGCACCGGATTAGAATGCCTCTCGTATATTTCCTGGGCCTAGGGCGAGATGAGTCCCCACTAAAACCGACATTTGTCAGTGGATAGCCAAATAGCTTAGGTTTTAGCATACACTTCAATTTCTGAGAGGAGAGGGATTTACAAGGCAATCGATTTATGAAATATTAACATATTTGTTTTTATTAGCTTTCCATAAAAATGTATATGCTAACCCTAATATAAAGTGCAATTTTGTATTATACCTCTGGGTGTAGTTAGGGTTTTGGCCAAGATCAAAAAAATAAAATACTGCAAAATGAATGGGTAATTACTTTATTATTGTCAAAGTTTCGACTTAACTTGAAAGTCCTCATCAAGGCTAAATACAGTACAATCTATTACACTTATAGAATTATAGAATGGCATGAACAGACAGAGATGTCCTATTTTATATGACAGAAAATGAATATATAACTCAACGGAATAATTTCAGGTAGACAAGCCTTGGCGTCGGTCTTTCCAACTTTCTTTCGAAAGGAGTAACCAGTTCATTTTTACTTACCTTAAAATTTTACCGACTAACCTCACCCACTCATACTCGAAGGCCAACCAATCTTCAACCAGAATTTTATGTACAACATTAATATTTTATAAGTAAAAAAAAAAGGCAAAGGTTTTTTTTTTTTTAAGTATTCATTTTATTTTGTTACTTTAAGCATTCATAAAACATTATATAAATTTTAATTTTAGTATGTTTGCCCCATGTGAGTCAAGAGTTAAGATAAGTTACATAGGTAATAAACGAAATTTGAGAATGATAAAGGAACATTAATAAATTTCGAAATTTTTAAAACATTTTTTGCGCATTAGTCATTTGAACGCATTTTTTCCCTTTATTTGCCACACCATTGTTTGATGCTTTCGAAATGATCTCGTAGATTTTTAGAAGCAGCATTAGGATTGGGGTGAGAAGGTAGGATATCCTTGTCGTCTGCAAATATAGATAGGAGGGTATTAGGATGGGTAGTGATGTCAGCAGTGTACAGGATAGATAGGATAGGATCGAGCACACTACCTTGAGGTATACACTTGGTAGAAATCGGAGTAATCTAATCCTTGCCAATTCCTAATGAAACGGTTGGATAAGTAAGACCTGAAGATTAGGTGTAATCCATTACGTATGAATTTCTTATAGAACTAAAGAGCACTGTGCCAGACTCTATCGAATGCTTGAGAAACCAAAATCCAAAAAGCACCTGGGCAATAATCTTTGTGCTCAAGAAAAGAGGAAATTTAGTCTACGTCGCGAAGCACTTGTTATATTGAGTAAAATGATTGCGTCGGAAGCCAAACTGATGATTTTTAGATTATTAAAGGGTTAAATGAAAGGCATCTTTTGTTTTAAAAGAATTATGAATATAATGAAGCAATTTAAATTAACTACACTACGATTGTGGAAAAAAAAAATATTTTTATTATTTCATAATTAAAATTATTATATCTAATACTCTAGCCTTGTTTAATATTATAAAACTAACTGTTTAATATTATTATAAAATAATGTCTTGAAAACTTATAATTCCTTGATGTTCAGTTTAAATTTGTTGGGTTCTCTCTCAACAAATGTGCATTCGGACAACTGTTGTCCGTTGTTGGCAGTACGGCAAGTTTCTGATTCGCTAAAAAGCAGCGGAAGAGTTTGCAAGTTGACGTCATTTTCAAAGCAATGCAAAAACGGAAAAGAGATATGATTATGAAGGTTCCGAATTGGCTTTCTGTATGAAAGGGAATATTCTCTTTCCGTACCCTCTTTTTTGGTTTGGAATGGAATTGAGCAATTAGCAGTTAGTTCGTTAGTTCATGTTACCTGTCTCTAATTTTCTACTGCTCATGAATCTGAAGAAATTTAAGCTCCAGGTAATTGCTTTCTCAGTTTTGCCTTATCCGAATCCCTCCTTTCGGTGGGATTGAAAGCACGCTCCTCTCTCGGAGCATCAGTGGATGTTCTCAGCGGACAATTGTAATACAATTTATTATTTGAATATATTTAGATAAACGAATATATTTAAAGGAAATACTTAAAAAGAATATTAACATACTTACATTCAACAGCATACGATGTTTCATAGCTTGAAATAGTGCTCAGCATTGTCTTGTTTATTAAGTACATAATATTAAAATATTTCTTTAAAAAACAGTGATTTTGTTTTTTTAAACTATTCCTCTCTTGAAAATCTGAAAACTGGACAGTGTTGACAAACACACATACGCACGCATATATATATATATATATGTGTGTGTGTGTGTGTGTGTGTAACAGGTGGGGAAAATGGTTTAGTGAACTCACAAAAAGAAGAAAAAAATTATAATGAGTAAAATTTTCGGTGAGATTTATCAGTGAGGAGTAAATAGACTGGTTAATTGTACTGAAAATTTTACCCATTGCAATTTTTTTTTCGCCTGTGTCTACTGTTCTTTTTCCTACTTGTTCTCATCTACTATATATATGTACATTCGGAATTCACAAGAGAACTGTAAAGTTTTGTGGGAGGTTATCTTCCAAAAATGAATCACCGAAGACATCCTAATTCTAATGAGTTCGAGTTTGGTGATGTTTGAAAATAAAAAAAAATAGGCCTACTACAATCTAAACTGAACTAATGTATCAATATCGTAAGTTTTAGGAATTTGCATAGAATAATGTGGGGAAATTAGGTGGAAAGCAGTGATACCCAAGTTATTCTTCAATTATAAGTTATTTGCAAAGTTATTCTTCAAATTCAAGGGGGTTACCCTTTATAAAAAAAAATTTGACAATGAGACATAAAGGGACTTAAGTGACTCTGGAGGACTCTCACCAGTTTTATGTAGTTGAAATGAAATATGCCCCTGTGGACTCGTTCTGCATGACTCTCTCTCCCTGGTCCCTCCAAACCAGATCTTCGTCCTAATTAGGAAGAGTAGGTTCGGGGCTGGTGTGGGTTCTCGCTTATAATGGAGGAATAAGTGCCTTANGGGTTCGGTCAAGGAAGATACCAAAAAAAAAAAAAAACAAATTTAAAAAAAAGTGTATTTTTTTAAAGATTATCTGCCAACGTTTCGGCTTACATTGTAAGCTATCCTCAGGGCTGCCTATCACGAAGACGAGAGAGGGCGTCATGTCCCTTAGTTCACATTTCCATGACTCACATTTCCATGACATTTCCAGTCATCAACTTAGGGACAAGACGTCCTCTCTCGTTTTCATGATAGACAGCCCTGAAGATGGCTTACGATGTAAGCCGAAAAGTTTGGCATATAATCTTTAAAAAAATACACTTTTTTTAAAATTTGTATTATTTTTTAATCTACCTTGACCGAACCCCAACTAAAATAATCTAATATCAATAAGTTAATGTTTACCAATAAAATTTATTCTAACACCGTATATTAAATTTTTCATCCTGAAATAAATGGAATATTATGGTATTAGTGATATTTTTCCATGAAAATAATTCTGTTTTAGGCAGGAGATTCCTGATATTTTCGTTTAACTCTTCGCCATTCCTTCGGTCATATATATACACTACGCCCCTTAATTTTAGACTTGATAACCACAGAATATCATGTCTGAAGTAATGCCGTTATTGATATTATTCTCATGGCAGTGAATTAAGTATTTTTTTTTTTTTTTT
>KZ808354.1:84685-96942 GCA_000696205.2 Oncopeltus fasciatus
TATATATATAAGTAATGGATAGAACTAGTAATATTTTATATACTTACATAAGTATGAGTATCATAATGATATTTGTACTATATAAAAACACAAATTTCATCTTTAATTCATATATGTGATTCATTTATTTCACAAATATAACATAAAAAATACATTTTATTGAAACATTACATTTATATAATTTACCTTGCCAGAATTGATATCATTATATGCACTCATAGTAACAATTTTTCCAGAGAGCAGCTCCTAATTTTATTCATTATTGATAACTATTTTCTGTACAACATACATACTAAAAAATTTGATGTTTTTTTAATATAGTAAAGAGAGATAATAAAGAGAAGAAAAATGCCATTGCATTCTCTCTCTTACAAGTGTAAAGTGGTTTTTGGGAAATCTGTGAATAACAAGATCGGATAAAAAAGGAATATGAAGGCCTGTGTGAAAGTTTTTATTGGAAACATAAAAAGGAATGTTTTGGTCGGTGCGAAGGACAATGGATTGGAATCTCTGGAAGTGCCTGATATTTGATGGCTTTACTAAACAGTTTTATGCCATAAGCCTAGATAGGTTTAATGAGTGTTTTGTAAGTTGTCAGTTCATATTCTTTACTACCGCTCCGTTAAGGTCCGTCAAAGATTACGTTATTTTGTTCACTACCTTGTAAAAGCGGGCGTCCCGCAGGGTTTTAGGCTTGGACCCATCTTTTTTATCCTGTACACATTTTCCACCCAAGCAAATACCCTTCTGGCTAAATTTGCTGTTGACATAGTGAACATTCTTCTGCAGTGGAAATTCTTTAGCAAAACCACCTTGTCTCTCTTCTGCAGTAGCGCAATATGTGAAGAATAAAAATAAATTATACCAAATGCTTTCATTTCTAACTAATGAAAGAGTCCCCTTACATTTTTACGCTTATTAGCTCTCCATATATTAATATGATTCCGTCTGTTACTTTGGATTTGGATTTGGATTTGGACACTAAACTTCTATTCCACCCTAATCCATATGCTCAATGAAATATCGTTGTATTTTAAACATTACAATCCTCCCCATTGACAGAAAGAAATAAGGACACGTGACCACATGGGCTTGAATGCCAAGATTTTCTGGGATAAGGGACTAGAGACCCTGTTCATCTGCTTACCCATCTTATTTTATTTTTATTTTGTACATATGAGTATGTTAATTTTAGAATGTTTTTATGTTAAGCTTATTTTCAGCAGATTAGTTTATCACTCTCATTGACGTAATATATAGAAACAAAAATATTTCAATAACCAATATATGCAGTGGATTTATCACGCGTTACCTTAATGCAAAAAAATTTCAAAAGTAAAATATTTGCTTTGTTTAAGTTTGCCTAGAAAAAATATAGCACAGTCTGAGAAAATACAGAAAAACTTTTAAAACGTGTATATCAAAGGAGGAAGTACAACTCCGAAAGTGTTGTTTCATATTCAGCATGTCATTTAACACGCATTATGGTGAAGGAGGTCAGGGGGGCTCCCTCACTAAAGTTTCAGATTCTCGGAGCAACTTGGCCTCTCCGAGACTGTCAACACTGCGTTACACGTCTTCAGACTTGGCTCTCATACGCGAAAGAGACGCTCACACAGATACACACTCTGCTTACACATTCACTACTCCATCTTCTTCATATAGCTCTTTTTTCTTTTAGCTGTCATACACTCATCTGTATATTTTTAAAAGGGATTCCTCTTTATCAAGAAATATCCCTTTAATTACTCGTTTTGTCTCCCTTCCATATTCACAGTTGGCATATCTTCTTTCCTGGTTTGTTTTATATTTTCCTGACAGATCTTCACTCATCTCATCTGTGTGCTTTTCAGGGTTCTCTTGTTCACACTAAGATGCACCACCTGAACGTTTTCTGTAAGCTACTACTGATCATTAGTCTAGAAAGATTGTGATATTATTTAGGATTTTACTAACCTAAGTAGTAAACTCCTTCCAAGTTTCAAACTGAGTTGCCGCTTAAAGAATGACGAATCACACCATTTCGAAGGTTCGCTCTTATCTGTTCCTAGTTCAGGATCAACTAATTTTATGCTGACTCGGTTGTGCTTAGTGAAGTTACTTTCAGGAATAGATACCTTTTGAGAACTATAGAGCATTTTTTTCAGGGAATTTATCGTCATTTAATTCTGACTGTCAATTTTATGTCCACCAGTTAAGTATATATTCACTGGTATTGGAGTAAGGCAAAAACCAACGAAGTATTTTTCAGAAATTTTCTGTTTTCTTTGTAAGAGACATTAACGATTATCGAGAGTCGTACTCATCTACACGATGATTAAGGATCTAACATCTGCATTTTATGACAGTAGTCAAAAGATAGTCGCTAACGCGGGATAGCCTTCTAAGGATTCCATTAATAGAGCTATCTTGATGAAGGATTTGTTTTGGCAAAAATTCAGGTGTTCCTTTTTTCATTTAAATTGACAGCTGAATTTATATTTCGAATTCGTCCTTCTCACCTTTTAGTATCTGGCGCGTGAATTTTTTGAGTCAAATTCAGGTCAATTTTTTCGTTTTTTAATTTTTAAAAGTTTACGGATCGCCGTAATTTTGGTACAAGTACCGACAGAGCGAGAATGAACCCAGGTTCAATCTGCTTCCTCCTTCACTCTCCGTTTGTCGTTCCCCTCGCTCCTGACTGTGGTAAATGCCTGTATGGGAACCTTACTATGTATCACCCATGAAAGCGCTGATACTCAACTTGGAGAGCCACTTGGCGACCGGCCAAAACTATGGCCTCCTCAACGCCGACGGCAATGGGCCAGAGAGTTGGGCGGGAAGGGTTGTAGAGTAGTATAGGGGTGGGAAAGTTGTGTGGCTATGGGCAAAGAGTTGGAGTAGAATTTATGTTGCCACTATCTACGTCAGTTAGTTTTGTGAAATATACTGATAGGGTAGTTTAAATGTAGATTTTCTCTCTCCGCTTTGACGTTGTTTTATTAGATTTATCTCTGATCAAATAAACTGAAAACTAATCTGAAAGAAGAGAGCTGAAAAAAAAAACTACGATTAAAAACTGAATTTCAGTATCATTTTGTTTAGAAGTATTGGTAAACCACTTAATTTTTAATCATATGCAGTTAATTACATAAGTATATCATTTACTTCAAAACTCCTATTCCTACCATGACTAACGAATAACTTTCAAGACATTTCACACATATTGTGTCATTAATTACTAATTTAAAACATTATTATTATATTATAGTATTTTTCATTATCCTGCAATATTAATGAAATTAAATAACTAAAAGTTATGCGATATATACTACATACAAGTGTATGTGTGTGTTTTATTTTGAAACCTTATATCAAATTCTGCAAGTGCTGAAAATGGTTTTATTAAATAAAATATATTGTGCTTATTGTATAAGTTTATTAAATATTATTTAGAGTCAAACATGAGCTTGAACCTGATTTGGTGAAATTGAATCTATTTGTAATTGAGTAAGAACATTAAAATTTCTGAATCCTGACTATAACTAAGCAGATAATTTATTGATTGGGCTAAGTTGCAAACAATTTTAGTGTATTGACTTTCATGTATAAATTTTTCCTCTATGATTTTAAAGAATCTACCATGACAATCTTAAACTTGTTTCGAGTTTTGAACTTGTTTTAACTCTGGTATAGTAAACATTTTTTTTCACTTATATTGAGTCATTTTGTGCAGACCAATTTAAATATTGTGACCACTATTACTGTTCCAAAATAAGTGTTTATATGTGAAAAAATAAATTCTTGAATCTCTGCTCATTAAGAAATAAATTAAGGTCTGTTCCTCTCTTGTGCTGTAGTGAGTTCCTGTGGATTGCTTCCTTCTTCCGAAATCATCAATCTCACTCTCATCCCTTACACTCTATTTCTTTCACTTACCCTCTTCATTTGTCTTTCACTCAACTATTCTCTCAGCCACACCTCTCCCACAAGTTCCCCCGTCCCTTCATCTCATACACTTAAGCCCTCTCTACCTTTAGCACATTATCATCAATAATTTCCAACTCTCAGTTAAGACAATTATATCTATCATACCTTCTTTTTTCCGTCTTCATTGGTTTCTGCAAACCATCTTCTGTTGGCGAGCGCTTTCGGACATTGTCCATCTTCTTGGCCGAATACATGTATTCCCTGTCACTGTCTGTGTTAGATTGTGTGTTGAGTTGTTCGTTAATAATGTTATTGTCAGTGGTCCTTGCTTTGTAGATTTCCATGTTTTCTAAGATGTTGAAGATGGACATCTTAGAAAACATGGAAATCTACAAAACAAGAACCACTGACAATAACATAATTAACGAACAACTCAACACACAATCTGACACCATATTTAGACCGCTACTGTTACTAAAACGAACACACAAACGTAAACGAACAGACGACACACAAACCGACGACAACGCAAAAAGACATAAGACAGCATAATCCATAGGCAGACACTAGCAAACACAAACACATTTACAAAATATTTTCGGAACACTTAGAACACCTCAACAAAGGAGATTACAACTAATCCCTGCCTCAACCAATACCTGTAATAATGGACTCTGACCCTTATAACTTGCACGTCTGACAGACCTTATCGCCGACAAAGTAACCGTTACAGATAGACCTGACGCACCTGATACAGATATACCTGACGCACCTGACTAACCCACAGAATACATACGCAGTTGAATACAGACAGTGACAGTGAACTCATGTATTTGGCCAGAAGATGGACAATGTCCGAAAGCGCTCGCCAACAGAAGATGGTTTGCAGAAAGTTATGAAGACGGAAAATAGAAGGTATGTTAGTTCTATATTCATTGGTGGTGGTAATAACCTTTTAGATTATTAGCAATTATATCTCATTGTAGAGTATGTTCATCAAGTAATACAGCGCAAAGTAAGAAATATCATGGGTCATTTATGTTAGAAATAGCTAAGTGTTAGTCCTTTTAACGGTCTTGCTAGCTGGAAAGGAAAATAAGACATATTTCAAGGAACGGATGATTTGTGCTTGACCGACCAAAAGGAAGTGCGAGGGGGTGTGCAATTATCTATGGATACATCATGCGTAATTTCTCTGATGTATGCTTCTTATAGTCCTAAATAGAGAATCAATAAGTCACTAATAATCCTAATGAAGAACTTGCCAATGCTAAGGACGAAAATTGGTCTCATCAATGTGGTTTAAGAAATATCAAATCAACCACAAATAAAGTATTTATTTTGGCAAAGGTTCAAGATGAAAAACCAAGACTTCAACTTTAAGAGAAACCACATGTTATTTACATCCGTGGTGAGTGGGGAGTCGAAGTGAATGAGTGTAAATGCGTACAGGTGAATTTTAAATTAGGAAAGGATTCTCCTAATAATGTTACATGCAGTAACATCCCTATACCTCTTTCTGATTCAGTCCGTTACCTAGGGTTTCACCTTGACTAACGACTCAACTGGAATGAACATATTAAAATCAAACGACATGAACTCAACAGACGCCACGGACTCTTATAAAGCCTTATAAATAGGCGCTCACAGCTCACATTGGAAAATAAACTGACCATCTACAAGACAATAATACGACCAATCTGGACCTATGGTGCAGAACTGTGCCGCTAAGCCTGCCAATATCCAACGAATACAATCCTTTCAGACCAAAATTCTTAGAATAATTGCTAACGCTCCATATTATGTGTCCAACTCTACCCTTCATCACGACTTTAANATACAAATAATATGGCAGGATGAAACTTTAAGAGCTCTGATGGATTTTCCATTATTTTTAAAATATAGAAACTCAAATTATTAATATGGTGAAGCTAATGGAAAAAGTGGTGAAATAAATTTTGACTGAATTTAAATATATGACAATGGAAGGTTAGAGGGATACCAAGTTGAATAGTTGACAAAATCTTCATTATCATAGGTATTTGGCAAACATTATAAACATAAAAGGTGGAAGATTATTTTCTCAAAGATCTAAGGTTATAACAATTGTCCAATCATTAAGAATGTAATTAAATGTTCAGCGCTTATCCACTCTCCTCCTGGAAAATCTAGAACCATCGAAAAATTTTACTTAATTTTATAAATTCATCAAATTACAAGATGTTATATAACATAATGTAATAAATAAAGATTTATTTATTAAAAAAAAAAACATTCGTAGTATAATGAAACAATAAATAATAGATGTATCCTTTATTTTAGGAGTTATTCATGCAATCCTGGCTCACACGACCGTTCATGGCTACGATAGGCAACGTCAAGAGAGTAGTTAGAATAAAGGAAGGGTTCAACATTGGTTTTGTCCCTGAGATATGAAGAAGACAAGGAGACACAATCAGTTTTCTAAGTTTTTTTCTTCTGTCAATGCAAACCTCCACTGTCAATATAATTTTTATAATTACAAAGAAAAATTGATTATTTTATGTTTCTAAATGTTCAGCTGAATTATTTCTGAAATTTTATTGGCGAAATACTTAATTATAAATGAAATTAATCCTAAAACCAGATGATATGTTAAATAATCATAATAATGTTCTGTACTGCGTTTAAAAAAAAATTATGATTGTTCATTAAAATTGGTTTATTTGCCGTTTCTCTGGCTTTCTTCAAACAAATTTTCCAGTTATTACATATTCATTTTCATTTTCGTAATACGTGGTGCACAATGTTACACTTAAATGGAAATTTCGGGTACTTAAAAGTGTTTCAATCAAGTGTAAAATTTCAAATTTACGAACATTATTCATAAAGTTACTTTATAAATATGCATAAAACCCAGCAGTTATTACTTTATTATTATTATTAATGTTGCCTGTCGAATTTCGTTTATTTCTATTAAAAATTAATGTTCAGTAGTAGAATCTGTTACAATAAATGGTTTAGACAAACCCATATTTCTGTTGTCTTTTTTTATCTCGGCAATCAAAAATGCAAATTTTTTACATATTTAAATTAATTATGTTGAATTTATACTGACAATTGAAATATTTCTGCTGTAGCTAACAGACATTTAAATCTAACCATACCGGTGAAACCTTCACTCCTATTGGTCTAATTTTGCTAAATTATCTGACTAACCATGATTTTTCGGAACAAGTGTAATAACTATATAAATTTTAGCAGTAATGGATAACTTATTAAGGCTCCGAGAGCGGTATATGAAATTTAGGATTCACTTTAACTACCTATCTCAATTCAGCTGTGTAACTCCTTAAACATTTATAATTTAATCTTTTTTTAAATATTGTGTTTTTGTAGTATTTAACCATACACTAATTTTACTCAATAAATGCGAAGGAATAGAATAAAAAAAAAAATTCTATTCCCTTGCATTTATTGTATTTAGAATTTTAGTTCACTTATCTGCAAAAATTTCATGAAACTTAATATTAAAGCCATTGCACTATGAGATAATTTAATATAAACATAGTTTTTTGTTTGATTTTACAATCAGGTAAACTCCCACGATTTCAATATTAAACCAACTCTTTTTTTTTTGTAATGTTAATTTAATGTCATGCCATATATTACCCAGATAAATAGATAGCGATAAAATTAGGCAGTGATTCGATAAATATGCAAATCGAACTTGGGAAGCAGATTGGCACAGATATTTACAACTAAAGCTTTATAGATTTCGATTCAATCTCACTCTAGATTTGAGCACGCTGCGTACACGTAAGTGAGGCTTGATTCGTTTTTGCCTGGAATCCCAATTCATCTCCTCCAGGAGTCAGGAGAAATAAGAACCACCGGTCTGGCAATTGCATGTAGTCCCTCGGGCTTATCCTTACCTCGAGGGCCGAACTCCCAAACGATAAACGTAAAAACCCATGGTGTCCTGGGGCAGAAGGACCAAGGACAATATTGCCCTACCCTCAATTACTTCGCCCGAGGGACAAGAGATACTCCTACACTAGTGCTTTGCATCCTATGTAAGCTTCCCTTAGAGCCTAATACGGATGATTAGTAGACCATTTTTTTGGGGTTCGGTCAAGGTTTATCAACAAATAATAAAATATATTATTTTTTATTATCTTTCGATGATTAGGATGATATTGTAAGCCATCATAAAGACTGTCATGAAGGGGAGAATGGACGTCCCACCTTTTCTTCCATTCTAATACTATCCAAAATCTTCCAGCTAAACAAATTATGAGATAAGGTACATTTTTAAAAATTTTAATATAGTAAATCTTGATGAATTTGCAGGGTTTAAAATATTTTTATCTGGACTATTGTTTTTGGAAAATCTCCATAATGTTCTGCTATTTTCATGCAGAATGAGAAATATAATCTTTGAATTTAAGGCTTTGTAATGAGTTTTGTTAAAATTTATTTGTAATTTCAGTTGATTCATCTGGGTTTTTTTTCACATAAATTGCTGAATTATTTCCTTCAAGAAACAAGTAAAAATTTTATACAAATATGGAAACGGAAAAAAAAGTTTGCAATTATGGAGATGTCCATAAATATGATTACGTCGGATCTATCCCGTCTGTTTTTCCTGAGTACACTTGAATATTATTGAAATTAAAATAATCGAAAAAATTGTTGTACTACCCATGTATTCAAATTATTTAGCTGTAAAAACATATTCCAAAAAATTAAGTCTAAAATTGATTAGGGATGTATAAACCAATTTTTGACCTGATACTGTTCAAATGTTTATACAAATGAATGATCCAGAGGATTCATAGTGTGTTCCTGTGAATACCCAGCCCAAATTAAGTACCGTTCTTCATTCTTCAGAACGGTATGCTGACCCACTTCCCTTAAGTGCTTTAAGTAAGAGTAAATACATCTTTAACATTAATTTCCCTTTTGGGTATCTTTGGCCTGTTGTGGGATTAATAGTATAATTTAATGTAAAAGAGATTTATGCTATATTCCTAGAGTAGTATTTTTCAGTTAACTACCTTTACTTCGAGGTAAACAGTGAGTTAATACAAAATAAATATTTTACCACCTCTGCTTCAAAGTATTTCATCTCAAACATGGAAGGCAATTAATCTATTGTTTATCTATTTAAAGTGGTAATTCCCTGGTGTTCTTATTTTTCTTTTTCGCTTCTTTTTGTTTTTCTACTCAATTATTGCACTTCCCTCCAGCAAGAACAGAAATAACATTTTTAGAAACCGACCAACTAAATTTTACTTGTCATTTAGAGCTGTACTACACAATGTATATATATATTTGTAATCTTCGTATAGTTCAACAGTGCCATTTTTTTATGTAAAAATCCTAAATACCTAACTTTCAATCGCTCCTTATCTCAGGGTATACTTCTTGATTTGACTATTTTCATTTTTTTTAATAATACTTAACAAGTTTTAACGCAGCAGACAGTGCAAAAAATATTGTAAAATTACATAACCTGTCAACAAGTCTAGTAAGAAAAAAAGATTTCAAACAATCATTGCACTCTCTTCACCTTAATTCTCTCAAAACTATCTTACAAATTTATTTATAATTTCAAGTGTCCATTTCAAAGCAGAGGTAATTTTAAAAAAACTCTCTTTACACATTGCACCTACCTTGAGTGCCAAAATAAAATTCCAAATTTTGGTCACTCAGATATTGAAGAATTTATTGTTTTCAGATTTCAATAGTAATTCACCTTCTGAGCGATAATAATTTATTGAAATATATCCTAATTCCTCAGAGTAATTACGTATTAACATACAAATTTAATGCTAAACACATATTGTTTCGTTTAACATACCCACTTCAATTACTCAAGTTGAGCGACATCTAAACTACATACATTAAAATAATAAGGTAATAACACTGCTTTTCTCGAGTTTTTTTTTCTCCTTAACATTTTAGACAACTTTATCTATTCACTTTAATAGTTCAGTTTTTTTTAAATCACATTATCATCGTAATTAACTTTCAAGTATTTTCTGTCTGTTATTTGACCTTCCCACTTATCCACTTAAAGAGGATTTATTTAAATTTTTTTCATGATTGATTTTTTTTTTTTCTCCTGAGTATTAAGGAAAATGTATCTTAACACTCTAACTCTTTAGTTTTTTTTAAAACCATATTATCATCGTAACGAGCTATCAAATATTTACTGTCTGCTGTTTGTCCTCTTCATCTAATCTATTTCGATTCATGGGAGTCCAGTACAATTTCTTGTGGGTGTGGCCATCTACTCTCCTTCAAAGCTAGAAGTCTTCATTCTCGCCTAACCACCAAGTATGTATGAATGGGTTCTATCCAAGTGGTGCAATTCCATTCCTACCTTTCAGAGCTGAGGTTGTAAGACTAAAATGGATCCTTTTTCTAAGCCGGTGACATTATATATTTTGTATAAATCTTTCCATGTCTTTGATATAATAATGAATCTTTATATTCATATGATTATAAAATGAATCGTTCCCTTTATTTAACAGAAATTGAATGTAGAATTTGAATGGAAAATAGCTAAAATGTTTATAAATAAAGTAAGGGAACGAAGCAAATCCAGTTATTTTGTGTAATTCAAAATCAGGAATATCAATATATTTTATTACAGCATAAAGACTTAAATCAGGTATTTAATCTCTGTAAAAAAAAAAATAAATAAAAATACTAAGGAGGAAGTTTTATAAATTCTTAAAAAAATATCATGGTAAACTACTTCTCATTGTCATTCTTTTTTCAGAAAGATAAAAAAAATCGGAATTACTTTGAAAGTCAGATTAGATGGAGGGTCGGTGGGTGACACAAGAGGACATGACAAAGACTTACATATATTTCTCTGGGTATGCTATTTGCATTAAGGAGACAGAAAAAAAAAAAGTACTTTGGATCTAAATTTTTGGAAAATATTCACCCTTTAGCTCTTCCTCTAATACCACTCACTGGTAGTCACACATATACTCGCGGGGCACAGTTTACTTCATAAACCGCGGTTCACTATGGGTTTAAGAGATTCATTGTAATAATCAAGTCAGATACATTATCATCTCTTTAGTTGATCTTTATTAATAGTATATCTATATAAGAGTGTAAAGTAACATAGAAGAAACAAAACCACTATTAACTTAGGCAGCTCTGGTAAACTGAAGGGTTGAATTACTACAAAAGTTACTTTTGACATAACATCTCCCCCAATTGGCTTTTAAACCCGAAAGCACCTAAGCTACATCATGTGGTATATTGCCAGACATTAGAGATTATATGCACACATATAAGGGTATATGATGGGGTAGTTTTTTAGGAGCAAGGTGATTTGAACTGCTATTTACCCCCACATTTTTCCATCTGTCTTTACTCTATCAGATAATTTACCTTTGCCCGTCGCCTTTTTACATACTTATGGCAACCATAGCTGGCCAATCCGCCCTCAGATTTACAAAGGGAAGTTAAGTTATGATAAAAATGTGGTTGAAAGATATAATAAAGCCAAGATTTTTTTTTTAAATCATAATTACCCAATTTGTAATATTGTTATTTTATTTTATTTTAAAATAAAATTAAATGGCAAACTATTCTATTTTCATTTAACCGACTACAAAAAGGTTTTATTACATTTTTACTTCACTATGTTTTGTATTATGCTAGGCGCCAAAAAGAAACTGATATCTGATGAAAACATTTTTCTTTTTTCTTTCTTCCCAAACCACCACTGAATAGTCCTTGGCCACTAAGTTCTGATCATACCCATGGCACTGGGCAAGCTATTATTTCTTGTTAAGGGATTATCCAGTGGGACATTTCCTGTCCTCTCTGTTAAGCTGCTGATTTCAAATATTTGCACTTAGAAAAACAAACTTCTTGTTGATACGATCATCAATAATGAAAGCTTACAGCATAAATTGGTTTATCCAAGTCGTCATCTCGTTCAAGTAGCTTGGCTGAGGTGGCTGAAGACGTTGACGGCAATTTATTTGTAATCCTTGACAATGGACACTTGCTACAAACGTAAAGTGCTCCGTTTTGAAGAAAAGTATACTCTCTAAGGACAAAAATATAGAAATATTTTTCGCTACTCTTAATTTAAATCACACTATCCAAATTCATCCCTTATTTTTCAAAGAGCAGGAGTATTTTGAAATTTTTGTCATTTAGTAAAACGTAATTCATAAATATAGTTTATCCCAAGTTTAAATCGATACATTTATTCTGCACAACGGAAAAATACATTTTTCTTTCCATTAAATTATCCAAAGAATTTTTTAATAAGTTTGAAAACTCTCTTAGAACTCTAAATATTTGAAGAATTCTAACAATTATAA
>KZ808354.1:120057-132522 GCA_000696205.2 Oncopeltus fasciatus
TATGTCATGATAATCCCATGACTAAGATTGTGGTTTCATAAGAAACATTTAAGATTTGAACGTTTTAACATGTTTGTCATTCTACGTGTATCTCGTTAACGTATCTTGCAACTTATCATTAAAATAATTTTCTCAGTTAACTTATGATAAAACTTCAAACCAAAATATTCCAAATCTAAAGCAGTATCCTTTGAATTGTGCTGGGATACTCTTGTATGTAACTCATCTGATCGTAAATATTTACTATTTCACTTAATCCGATATTTTAAATTTGTATTGGAAGATAAGAGACCTGCTGGCCTGTTGATAACGGCTTTAGATCATCCTGTTTAGTCGTACAGGTAAAGTTGTTTAGTTATTAGTATGCAGTAGTTTAGTATTAGTAGTAGTTTAGTATTATTAGAATATGCATTGAGGAAGCTTTCTCAACGACATTAATGCATTTGGAAACGACATAGTTATTAGCGAATTCTGAGGAAATGTAGTTATTCAGCTTCTTATAGTGACAAACGTTCTGAAATTTTTCGTCATATTTTCTGAACACTCTACAGGCTATAGTTTTCGGTTTTTTTAATGGAATTTTGCATGACCCTTTTAAAATGCAATTAGTGATGATGGGGAGAATATTTATAAAATTAAAATTAAAATTAAATTAAGAAGAGTCATTTAAACAGCTTGACAATGTCAGCTCCTCCGAGCATGAGCGATATATTCGTCGGTCTCGGAGGTTGGACTCTCGACACTAGTGCGGGGAATTTAATAACTTATCAGACTTGTCTCGGTAGCATAAGTGGTAAATGCACCGGCCCGGATAGCAGGGGATCCAGGTTCGAGTCCTGGCTGGGACAGTAGATTTTTTATTCTGTTCCCTTGCACTAAAAATTATCTAAATTTACGTGGGATTAAAGACCACAAAATAAATAATATTTATAAGCAAAATATGTCTTCTACGAATCGGTAATAGTGATTTATATTTAATGTGTTAGGATTCCATGTTGTGTATAAATGTATCCATCAGTATCGAATATGTCGGATTCGCATTCCGACTCAGACCCTTGGTTTGCATAATGTATTTCTGTTTAAGAATTGCGAAAGATGTGTCCCTTAATCTCTCAATTTACTGTTCATAGTAATGATTCGATTGTTCATTCTTTAGTACACCTATGGTTTCTTGTCTCGTAGTTTGTATGCTGGTGTCAGTCTGTAATTAATCACTGGTGGTATTGGTGAGTCTTGTTTGAGGATTTTTGGTTGTGATCCTAGCATGGGGGGTCCTGGATTCACACTAATGCATTTGAAGTGTGGTCCGTCGAATAAATTTGGGCATCACTTACTTTGTTCATTTTCGTTTCTTATTTCTTGTTATGCATCCTTAGGATCGGTATTGTGTTGTGTGCAGTTTCTTTTTCTGATGAATTGTTTTGTTGCGTGGTCGTGTGCGTTCATGATAACTTTCTTTTTAACTTTGTCTGCTTCGGTCAGTGTTAGGCTGCTGTCACGACGTTTCCTCCATATGTTTTCAGTAGTGTTGTGTCCTCTTGTTTTGTTTTTTTGTGTGTGTTTGTTGTGTTATACTCTTAGTCAGTGAATCTGCCACTTAGTGTCTCATTTCTTCTTTTTTCCCTAGTGGTACTTATGTTATGATGTGTTCCATAGACACATCTAGCTCATTTTTTTTATCTATTTTTTATGAAAATCCTTCCAAGATCTTGCAAAACCCAAAAGTGGTTTGGAAAACGGAGAACCAAAATAAATATATTCAAACGCGTTCAAGTTTATTTCAAGCGACGAAAATAATCTCCTAATAACATTCCGTTCAATAGCATCCCCATATAACTCTCTCATTTCGCTCTTTACCTTATATTACACCTTCACATTGTAATGTCACGAATTAACTCATAAATTTATAAAATGATTTTTAAACAGTAAAATAAATAATAAAATAATTTAGAGGTTATGGCGAATAAGATATGCTTATATCTTTAAAAGATAAACAAACGAGAAATATGCTGAGTAATTCTCTCGTTTAGTTAATCCAACGAAATTTGATACTCCAACAATGTAATTATTATTTTAAATTTTATTTTGTAAATCGTTAATGTTAATCTCATGGAAAAAATATACCTATTTTATTACATAAGTAAAATATACTTGGAGAGTTTTGTTCAGATGTATTGTCTATTTTTGCCAATTATTAAAATACTATTCTAACTTTGACAATGAAGGAGCTGAATTATTGATTGATTGTCAAGAAACTTGATATACCTGCTCAAATAATTGTTCAATGAAATTTGTAAAGACAAGCATTATTAGAATATATTTTTCGCTAAGCGAACATAATACGATGACTCATGATCTTCTATATTCTTATGAAAATTTAAAATAAAATGAGAATTGGCATAGAGGAGGCCAAGAATTCTCGACTAATTGTACAACCCTTGCTTGTCGGTGGAACTCTGCCAAGGTTTTGGGATCGAGAGATGTCTTTGCACGTCACAGCCTTCCGACTTGGACTTGGCGTTTATGTTGGAACATAGCTCCGCCATGAGTCAGTTAAGTTTTATATCTCAGCTGTCGGCGCCGTTTGTCCTCACAAGTGCCCAAAATTATTTTGGGGATTGTTAGGAAGCTCTCAGAGTCCTCTTCTTGAATTTATTACATTCTTGCCTTTCAGGGTAGGATAGAAATGACTTGCAAGAAGTATTTTTGTTTAATTCTTAATATTCTCTATTTATCGTTTCGGAAACATTTTCACAATTACTATTTCAAAAGCGGAGATAACAATGTCATCAATGTTATCGATAACTTATTTTAGGTTTCCTTTAAATCACCTCAATCTTTTTTGTACGAACTATAAATATGTGTATTATGTCTTTAACGAAAATATAGGTCTGTTTTAGTTTCGAAATAGTTTTCATGAGATCAAAACTATTTAATTACATTTTGGGTGCAGTTATGTTTATAATAATTTGGAGCCAAAAGAGCACAAACCGAATGGTCTAAGAATGCCCCTTATCAAGATAAGTTTATCGATCAACTTTCCCAGAAACTTTTTTTTCTTTTTCTGACAAACATATGCATGTTAGTAAAATTCAAAGAAACATAGTTTTTATATGGCTGTCTCTCGCAGATAAATACTCGTCACTCATTACCCAATATCTGAGGATAGCGAATACCACTGTGTGCAAAATAAATAATTTCTGTGGAAAGAAAGAAAGTTGTTATTTGAGGAATGAATTCTCAAAATTCTTCAAGTCAAATTAAGCCATCACAACCAATTCGCTGTGCAATCTGTTTGCCAATGAGATAAGAGGTGTCAATTAGTAGCTATCGATTTTATTAGCTCATAACCAACACTTAATTTCCCCTGAAAATATCTCATGAATTAAAGTATGCTAGAAGTAACACTTGAGATAGTGATAAAATTCAAGAATTATGGGTTAAAGTTCCTAAAGAAGTTTTTTAATTTAAACATTAAAACTATAAGTCCTTTAAATTGATATACGCCATATTCTAGGGAAATTATGAATTTTTATCACAAAATATAACGAAGACATGTCGTGGAAAACTATAAACTACAACATCATAGTAATTTTTTTTTTTTTTTATATATATATATATTGGGGTCTTTTAAAAGTAATTTCAAGATATTTACTAATTTACAATATACAATATGCGTTAATTTTTTTTTATTTACTTTTTAACATCAATACTGAAAACTAGACAGAGTAAAAACAAGTTGGCTCCTCAACATTGCTTATCCATGTGGAATATTTTAACAGTCGGTTATTTCTCACCGAAACGCACACCACAACAAACGGTTTCTCTTCGAACAATTCTAAAATTGATAATATATATTTTATATACGCTTAAAATTATTCGGAAAACAAAATGTATTTAGCGAAACAGATACTAATTAAAAACATTTTTTTAAATTGTAAATAGACTTAATTGTATGTTTTTTTTCAAATGGTGATAAATTAAAGTCCCTTCCTACTTACTTCATCAAAATTAACATCATGATTTAAAGCTATTTCCTTTAATAGGAGATTAGTATCTCCCTGTTGAAAACGTTTTCCTCTTTTCCTCAAAATTTGCAGGAGTTTATAAACAATAAGGACCGAAAAATTTCGCTAATTTTTGCTTTCATGTGGTCCAGGAACTTTAGGAGTAGGAGCCTCACTCTGGCTCGGCACATGGTAGGCAATTGTAGAGAAAATGAAGCTTACCCAATACATACAGTTTTATGTTATATTAATATGAATTATATTAATATTTTATGTTTTATTAATAAAGTGAATACTTACTCAAACTATTTTAAACACTAAGCTTTAACAATAACCTTAATTGGCTTAGGGAGGAAACAATAAAAATTAATACAACTTTTATTTAAATTTAAAAATTCTTTTTATCGCTTTTATTTCCTAATTTTGCATTTTGAAATATATTTGGTATACATTTGAAACATAGAATTCAAGTTCCAGTAGTTCCGGAGGATAGAGGGTTTGAGTTCGGAAGACAGGGTGCAAATGGGTTTGACAATCGACTGTGGAAAATTAGCGGTGGGAGGAAATGAGATTATGGACTAAAGGGGTGTTGAAGGGAAGAGATTGATGCAATTAATGAAGCATGCAAAAGGGAGCATTCGCGATTATTCTGAGGATTTTGGATTGAAAGGATCTTTGGATTGTAAGGCTTAGAGTCACCGTTAGGCCCGATAAGTGGATCTTAAATAGTTTAGGGAGGCAGAATTTTATCTATTTACAAACAATTAATTAGAGGGAATATAATAAAAATATCTATCTGTTCACTCTCATTAATTGTTTAAAATTTACGTGGGATAATATACCACAACTAAAGTAACATTTAAAAATGAAAATTAAAAAAAAAGTAAATAACGGGAGTCGGTAAATAGCTAGACAATGTCAGCTCCTTCGAGACTAAGACGCTGTATTCATCTTTCTCGTGGGTTAGGCTCTCCCTAGTGTGTTGGGAATTTAATAAGTTATCTGGCTCGTCCCAGTGGTGCGATGGAATTATACCGGCCCGGAATGCTGGAGATCCATGTTCAAGTCCTGGCTGGGACATATAATTTTATTTATTCTATTCCCTCTCTTTAATTGTTTAAAATTTACGTGGGATAATAAACCACAACCAAATAAATATTTTTTATTGACAACTAGTATCTTTAGGAGTATTGTTGTCAATAAAGTTTTTATGTTTTAATTGTAGAATGCTTCGTTCAAGTGAGTAGTGAATCAAAACGTGAGTCAAGGCAATAAATTAAATGTGACAGTGTTATGGATATGAACTTGAATTTTACTTTGACACTAATTTTTTGAAATTTAGATTCTAAATTTAATATTTATTCAGACAGTTCTGTCAAAAACATAAAATAAGATGTATATTACAATATATGTTTTCATTTATACCTAATAATGAATTAAAACACAAGAATATAATGTATTTTTGGAGCATTTTCAAAAGTCATGTTATGGATGTGTAAAGATTGTTTCTTTTTAAAATAAATATTTTAAGAATTTAATTACCTTCCTATAAATTCAATTCATGTAGGTAAATATAATATGATTATTTTTTCGCCGTAAGGCAGAAAGAAAAATCTTTTATTTATATATATGTTCTAATTCTACTTTTCTATACATGTATAACAGAAGTAAATACATGATATTATTGCATGTGTTTTAAAACTGAATGTCCATTGAAGATATGAACATGTAGTTTCTGTGCTAGTCTGAAACGTAGATGTTTAGATTTAGTTAAAAACGAAGCTGAGAACACAAACTATATGAGTTCTAATATTTACTTCAGTTAGATGCATAATGCATACATAAATATAAATAATAGAGATTCCTAATGTACTAAACTTGTTTCCAATGTGCGGAGATTTATTTTCTTCTATCTTCACAAATAAAGGGCTATATAATTTCATGGCGGCCAAGTAGTGGGAGTTACACCAATTAGAGACAACACATGGACTCAAAGTACTGCTTCAAGCTTAATTGTAACCTTAATAATGTAAAAGACACTCACAAAGCTTTGCTTTTTGACACACACCATTTCTAGAGGTACAAAAAAAATAATTTAATTGACTCAAAAATATTCACAAACAAGCGTAACCACTGTTCTCTCTGACATTGGAATGAAAAAGGAAGAGGAATTAAAGAGAAAAAAAGGTACCAGCATTTATTTCACAATGCCCCTGAATTAGGAGTAAGGTACACGAGCAAGTATAGTTATAGTTATTTAGTACGGAAACAGGAATATAAATCCAAGTGAAGAAAAAAAAAATGTTGATAACAAGTCTCATAATTGAATATAAAATTGCAATATCTTTATAATGAATACAAGCAAAGGAAAAGGAATGAATGGAATAGTTGAAGTGCGAAGAGAGTTAAAGAAGAAAATTTCCATTGAGTGAAGAAGTCGAGCGAAAGGAATGTCGTTCTCAGAACGATTCATCTTTGCAATATCACGATGTTTGAGATTGGCGAGTACATGGAATTATCTAAATAAAAGCTTGAGCTTATCCGGAGATTATAAGGGCTATTTCGTGTTGAAGGGTGGTTTTTGGTAGGAGAGAAGGGATTTAGCTCTCAACCGTCGGTTGGTGGATCCTTGCTCCCCTCCCTCCACCCACTACCACCCCACCACCCCGTGAAACCCAACACACAAACCTTTATCGGTGTCTCTCACTCTCTGAAATTTCTCATTATCTGGCTCCCCTCTTAAGCCGATTCTTTCTTTACCTTCTCTTTCCAATAAATAATTTCTATAGAGATCACAAAGGCACCCTTAACTTTTTCAACTCTTGGACTTATAATTTTCTTTCCCTAAATTTCTACCTCTTTACTATCCTTTACATGTGATTTTCTTTACTTCCGCACTGATAAATACCATTTCTACCAATTTCTAAGACACTCACATTTACCATCACATAAACACGTTATTGTTTTAAGCCTCTTTAAGCCATTATCTCTCACTCTCTATTAAAATCCGGTTTCCTCATCATCTCTCTTATCTTTATTTTATTCTCTTCACATACGATTTTCACAACTTTATTTCTATAGTAAATACTTTACTTATCTATCTATTAGACAATCTTTTATTTACTATATCTTACATTATAGTTTTATTTAGCTGAAAAATCTTCTTCACTCTCCCTTTATAATTCTCTCACTATATTCTTCCTTCAAATGTCTATCTCTTTTATTTACCTTTTCTTTACTATTTCATAAGGAAATCTAAGACAAATTTGGCTTCTCTTACACTTATTATTTTCTTTAACTCAAACTCTCCCCCTTTAATCTCTTTTTAATTAATTTATTATCCGCTACCTCTCTAACTTTCCTCTCCTAGTGCAGGAGTTTTCATTAACTGAAACAGTTCCTTTTCTCTTTCACACTCAAACACACCATCTCTCCCTCTTCTTCTTTGTCTCTTTCGTTCCTATCCCACCTCAACCCTCTCTCCTCTCTCTCTCTCTCTCTCTCTCTCTCTCTCTCTCTCATTGACTTCCCCTTCTCTCTTTATCTCTTCTTGACAGTCAGTTCCAGAGGCCTACAAGTAGTTAATAATTCCAGAGGATTATTACTCCGTCTGGAAATATGACGTTCCTGAAAAGCACGGATTGAAGTGATAATTAAGGAACTCTATCTAGATTATGTAAGTCTACCTTTATTTTTCCATTATTCCTCTACTTGAATTTCTAATAAACAAAATTTGCATTACTACCAGGGGTTTTTTAACTGTATTTATGTATTTTGCAATCAATATTGTAATATTTTATATGTTTTAATTATTGTAAATGTTTGTGACGTACGAGCTGTGTAAACTAAGCAAATATTTAATTTAATAGAAATATAGGTAGTGAGTAAATTAAAATTTTTATTTTAAAAGCCAAATTGGATAAAAATTATAAAGTGTAAGATATTTATCAGGTAGACTGTAGGTTTTTAAGGAGAGGGCATTACAAATTAATTAAAATTTTTTTTTTTTAAATGATTTTTTTTTATTATTATTTTTTAAGTTGTGTATGTATATATTTTTTAATATTAATTAATATTGTACATTATTATTATATTAGTACATATTTATTACATACTTTGAGAGCACATTGCAAAATGCACGCTGTGCAGGATGTAATTTCTAAATAAATAAATAAAAAAAATATTTAAAAAAAATGCTCAACTACCAAGACCGAATTCTTGATAATCCTCTCTTCATAAAACTTGACGATCAACAAATTTACTTTCAAACAAATTTTGATTGTTTACTTTTATAGGTCTTTACGTCCCTGATGATAGTGTGCTTTAAAAGGTGGGCCTCCGTAGTTGAAGAACTACCCCTCTTTTTGTGTATGCCCTACTTCCTCACTGGAGATACTTTGTTAAACAAAAGCTTTCCTAAGGCTCCGCCATGACTTCCATTGATTATTATTTTATTATTTTGGACTATTCTCAAATTAAAATTTTTCTTCCTTAATTCGCCATAAGGGGGGATGAAATAAATAAAAAAAACAGAGAGAAAATATATTACCTACTTGTATGTTCTGAAGTTTGAGGATACTTCCGTCAGGATACAGGTCCTCCCAGAACTCGAAGCCAGGTACCATCGGAAAGAGAGCCTTGTTCTTAGTCCAGTTGTAGCCCAGTTTCCGTCCGCTAGGTTTGTTGGCGGTGAAGCACCGGATCGTCAAGTTGGAACCCTGGAACACAAAGAGAAAAATAATTTTTAACCGAAATGGAATATAGCGAAAGAATTCTTCGCCCCTATGATCCAGATAACTAAGAAATCTACTTCTTAATGCATTAGTACATCGGAAAGAAGGATCAACAGATTCCAAAAACCTCTATATTTAAAGATCGTAAAACACGAAGGCGTGAGTTGCCAGTAGTTAAATATAATGCTTAGAACAGGAAGACTTGTATTTATTGAGTATGATATCTGGTAACATATCATAAAAAGCCATTTTTATCTGCTACTTAAAAAATCATAGTAATATAAAAAGTTAACATTTCATATTAATAGGGTTGAAAACCCTTATAAGAAACTTTCAAAGGTGGCATCTTGTAGGGGTTTTTCCTTTAATTGACTTCTCTGCTTTCAGGTAAATAATCTAAAGGGTTATTATGACTACCAATGAATATAGAACTCTCATACCTTATATTCTCCGTCTTCATTGGTTTCTGTAAACCATCTCCCGTTGGCGAGCGCTTTCAGACATTATCCATCCTCGTGGCCGAATACATGTGTTTAGTGTCACTATATGAGATACTGTCTGAGTTGAATATAGACAGTGACACTAAACACATGTATTCGGCCACGAGGATGGATAATGTCTGAAAGCGCTCGCCAAAAGAAGATGGTTTACAGAAACCAATGAAGATGGATAAAAGAATTTATGATAGTTCTCTGCTTTCTGCTGTCTTCTACAGTATAGTATATATGTAACACTTTACATCGGTTTTAATAAAACCAAAGTAACTTTTACTGTTTTAAAATTTTTATTACCACATTTTATTTAATCATTGTGAATTTGTAAAAGATTTTTAACAGTTAATCAACATCTCTTTCAGATGTAGTATAGATCTTAAGATTTAAAAAACACATGTTTTAATTATTTAAAAAATATTAATAGTTTATTTCTTGATATAATTAATGTAAATATAATTACGTATTTAGATAATACGTACAGAATTTTCCTTCCTTTAAATATATACAAGTTTAATGCAAAATTATTGTTATTAACATTTCCCTCTGGGTGGCAGAATAATCACTTCTATGGTTTGCCCCCGTGTGTAATCGGCTTAGGGGTTTGTTCTCTCAGAATGATACTGTAAAACCACCCTTTGAAGGTTTCTGCTTGGGGTTGCATTGGGGCGGTAAGCACAATTTAGCCCACCGCTACTTGGTACCATTTTCCCTGATTCTCCACAGCCATAAATGTATTTTAATAAGCAATATCATGTGGAAAGTGATCGCCATATTCTACTCTGATTAGAGGTAAAAATAAATGAAGGGACATTTTTTTATTTATTTCTGTCATGTCAGAAGTGGAAAACAAGGGGTTTCTAATTATTCGTTTAGGTAGAAGTGAGTGTCCAACATGATCTTACAAACTATTCAGTAGAAGGTAATGTTGAGTATAAACACTAAGGATGCTAAAATTTGATCTAGAATGAACAGAAGGAAAGAGAATGGAAATAGCTCAATTTTCTATTACATTATTAAATATACTTCTATATAAGTGACCTTCGCCAACATCGATTGGTAATTTTAGAGTGTTATAATTGATTGTCACTACTTTTATTTTATTTTGTAACATGTATTTAAGGAAATTTAGATAGAAAAATACTGAAAATCTAATGAAAATAGAAATGTAATTTTTTTTATTATTCTGTAATAGTCCACAACTCATCCACAATAAATAAATTTGCAAAAAATACTAAATTACTTTATAAATAAATTTAGTAAATAGCTGCAGTAAATGTTGAATGGTAGATAAAGAATAGCCAAAAGGGAGAACAAATGGGTGATCAAAACAGTTTCTCGAATAGAAGGAAGGAGATGATTTGGCCAAATTATTCTACAGTTACTTAATGAATAAAAAGGGTTGTTGAAGATTGAAGATAAGGGTTGGATGTAAGGCTGAGCGAAATATCTGAGGCACTTGAAAGTAGCAACCCCTTTGTAGGGATAGTCCTCAACTGAGTGGAAACTTGAGGCAAAACCCTTTCTTCCCTAATGCCCTTAATCCGACCTGCAGAGGCCATAAGTTGCATATTACATCAATGACAGACTTATGGAAATGTCCTCCTTGAGGTTTTAGCGTTGACGATGTTATTTATGATATATATTTTAATTGAATATAGGTGGAGTTTAGAACGGAAAACCAGCACTGACGGATAAAGATTTAAAAATACAAAAGCTTTCTTTAAGCTGAAAAAAAAAAAAAAAGTTCATATACTTGACACTTATTGTACCCTTGAATTTTGCTTAAAAATTGAATTATCAGAGAAGTGAAATATCATTGAGGATCTCTGTACACTGGCAAATAAGTCGTTTTAGATTATGTTTCTGTATCCTAAAACAATACTGAATTTAATTTCTGTAAAAATCATTAAAAATGTAAGTCAGTCATTCTATGCTCAAAGTGGTGAAAACATATTCAAGGTGTGTTTCTTCATGTAATAGGCTGCACTAAGGTAGGCGTTGGTCAGCACTACATTTTGCCACCTGATTTTCTGACCATTAAATGAAGGTTACCTACCTTATAGGGACTTAAATTCCTAAAAGTCCTCTTAGTCAGAATAACTGTAGCGCATAAAGAAAGAAAAAAAAACCTAATGTGTACTGTAAGGTTTTATCCGGGGACCTTTGCTTCGGAAAGATCCCTAGCAGTGATACATACATTTTGGATCATGCACATTGAAACCAAAAGATCCAAGAGAAAAAATGGTACAAAGTGCTGTGTAGATTCTCTATACAGTGAATGTTTTGCATTATACAAACTGGTTGATACAAAGAAACGAGATTTCTATTAAAAATTATAACTAAGTTATCGACTTACTTTATTATATTATTTATTACATGTATTTTACAAAAAGAATATGATGTATCATTTTAAAACCTTCCTTAACATAACTTTATACTAATTAAATAATTACATTAATTGCAAGAAATAAACTTGGTTATGCAATTACTTTATGTATCCCTAACGTAACACATGTTCTGGTATAGCCAATGAACTACAAAGCATGTTTATAAAGATTCTGTAGAAAAACCTTTGATATTTGACCTATATAATTGTGTAATCTCTTATTGTTCAAAATATCTTTAGTAAATTGCGTTCATTATAATAAAAGGAGCATATGTTACATTCTTCAAATTTGTGTAAATATTTTACTTAATGATTATAGTTTTTTAAATAAATTTTAAAATGTTTTATAATTACTTTTCTATACGTTAAGATTAAAAAAGGAACATGCTAACTATACTGAGATGATATTAATTAGGGGTTCGGTCAAGGTAGATCCAAGAAACACAAATTTGAAAAATGTATTTTTTAATAGAGGATTATCTGCAAACGTTTCGGCTTACATTGTAAGCCATCGTCAGGGCTGTAGAAATACAATGTCATGAGCATACAATAATAATTGAAATTAGTATATTAGAGAATTGCAATAATATAATAACATAATATAATAATATAACTCTTGATATCACATTATATTATTGCAATTCTCTATTATACTAATTTCAATTATTATTGTACTCTCATGACATTGTATTTCTACAGCCCTGAAGATGGCTTACAATGTAAGCCGAAACGTTGGCAGATAATCCTTTATTAAAAAATACATTTTTTAAATTTGTGTTTTTTGGATCTACCTTGACCGAACCCCAACTAAAATCATCTTAGAATAATATCTACGGTCAACAAAC
>KZ808354.1:170967-183737 GCA_000696205.2 Oncopeltus fasciatus
TATTGTAACGAGTCAGTAATTAATTCAATCCATAGATAAATTAATTTTTATTTATTATCAAAAATAATTACACAAACTAATTACAACACAACCTTCAGCAACTACTACCCTTAATGACTAATACATAAATGAATATAAAATATTAATTTCTAACTGATAGTAAATAGGTTAATATGTTAAGATAAATAAAACATGCTTATTTACTAGGAACTCTCAAGATAACTTGTCAATCACGGTCACTTATTGCTGTTAGCGACACTGCAAAGGCCACGACCAGCCCGACACTCAGAACACGCTATCTGTCAAGAAAACTGACACATACCAAGACTAACTTATTACTGTCTTGGGAGACCGCTGGCAAGCAGCTTATTAAATTTCGTGGAAGTGGCCAAACAGGTCGAAAAGGGTCTTTACGAATTTCCAAGTAAGTCTTCTTCCCTTCTCAGACGAAAGGAACACAGGTATCATCCTTCAATTGCCCCTTCCCGTACTGGTCAGGTCCTCAGTCCACATAATCTTTCACAATTTCGTTGTAATTTTAGGGCTCTATTTATTTTAATTTATTCGAATTAATCTATTTTTATAATTGTTACTTATTTTATGTGGCTCATAATGAATCAGCCTGTTTTGGAATGCCCTTGTGTGGTACTTTACCATGAATATACTTATAGGAAGATGGCAATTCTCCCTTTGAAGCTTTACTCCTAAAAGAGATTTTATGCTATATAATTTCCTATGGCTAAAAGGCCAATGGGAAATCTAGTGCCTTTGAGGTCGTCTAGTAAATACTGCTATATAATTCAGGTGACCTATTCCTTTCTATCGAGTTGAAGCTAGTTCGGGTTGTGGAGAGTAGACTTGCATGTGTTCTGTCTACGACACATGAGATCTCCCCGAAAAAGACCCTGAATGGAACAATACGTTACGTTTTAAAAGGTTTCCTTTTGTCTCACTAGTAGATATCTCAAGACCATATAGAATAGGGCAGACATGCTTTCTCAAACTTCCATACCAAATCATATCTGTTGCTTTTTCGATAAAGTGAAAAAAAAAAATGTGTCTTTACCAAATTATTTATTTTACGATTAAAGAACCAATCGGCTACAATGAGAAATCTTCATGAGCTCATTAACATTGTTTAGTTTCATCAAAATACATTTTTTACAGATTTGGTATCTTGTATAATGAAAATCGATATGTGTTCAACATGTGAAGAGTATTTCATGATTGGATGCTTCTCAATTTTTAAATACTTCATGTTTTATTTATAAATATTTATTTTGTTGTGGTTTATTATCCCACGTAAATTTTAAACAATAAATGAGAGGGAATAGAATAAAAACAAATCTGTCTGTCCCAGCCAGGACTCGAACCTGGATCTCCTGCTATCCGGCCCGGGTAGCAGGAGATCCAGGTTCGAGTCCTGGCTGGGACAGATAGATTTGTTTTTATTCTATTCCCTCTCATTAATTGCTTCATGTTTTATTTCATTAGTAGATACATAAATTTAGTTTTCGTATATTTTATGTAATGTGATTAAGTTCATTTCTGACGTAACAGGAAAGATATTTAATCTTCTCGAAGTCCCTCATACTTCTGACAGTTACCAATGTATATATACATTTATGATAGAGCTAAGACATATTGAGACAAGGCATACATCTTCTTAATCTAGTAAACTAATTATCTGAATGGACTGTTCACTCGACAAACATGTATTTATCTACACACGCAAACCTGTAAGTCTTAGTGAATTCTACAATTTCAGTGAACTGGAGATGTTTGTTTAGTTAAGAGTTTGTTTAGTAAGGTAACGATTGACTTGCGAGTGAAGTTGTGGCTCGCATGAGCGACTCCTCCTGGGAGCGGAGTCAGAATGGAAAACCTCATGTGGGCGTAGAAAACTTCAAAACGGGAGAGCAGCGTTAGTGGGGCGAAGTTTTGTCTCGACTCGGCTCTTCCGAAACATTGCCCTCAGACAAAGTCCTCAAAGCAAACACTGTCCTCTGCTATCTCCTGCTGTTTCGTAGTAAGTGGGTGTTTCTGACTCACTGATCCCAACAGGACTTTGGGAGTTAGGCCTGTCCTCAGCGCAGAGTATGGACTATTTGTATATTTTGAACAAATTCTGAAATTATTAGGAACTTTGTCAAATCCAAAAATATCAATCATTCTAAACTCAAAGCATATTTTTTTAAACATCCATATGTTTCAGAGAAATAAGTATATCAAAAAAAAGTGAGTATAAGTAGGAAAATTAATCTCACAAGGGGCCAAAAAAAACTTGAAAAAAAGTAAAGTTGAGTATTACTATAATCAGAATAAAAGTATTGTTTTGAAGACGATGAGCAGCTTAATCCTTCTAATTGGATTTTTAAATATGATCTCGTAAAGTTGTTTTGGAAGATACTGCATGTGACTATATATACATACACTGTATGAAAATCACTGTGCAGGGAGAAGGTGCCCACTCATAATAAGTTTAGGCATTAAGGCCCAGGAGGTCGCAAAGTCAGATTTGTTTTAGTCTCCAGGGAGGATTGTAAGGATTGAAGTCCGACAATAGGGATTGGGCATATGGGTTAGGATGAAATTGGAGTTTACTATGGAAGAGCTTGAAGCGGGTGGAGATGAGATAATGGACGAAAGGGATATTGAAGTCGTGATGAAAGGCATAGTTAGGCACATAATATGGAGCGTTAAAAATTATTCGTAGCATTTTTTCCTAAAAGGATTCTATTTGTTGGATATTGGAAGGCTTAGCGGTACCCCACAGTTCTACTCCTTAGGTCTTAATTGGTCGTATTACGATCTAGTTGATAGTCAGTTTGTTTTCAATTGTGAGAGCAGCAGTAAAATCTAAATTATTTTGTATTATTAAAATAATATATATTCCAATAAATATTCTTTATACTTACGAAATGCTAAGTATCTTTGGTTCATCAAGTTTAGATAGGTTGGAGCTTCGAAGGTACTTCGCCATCTGAAAAAGTTAGAAAATAAAAATAACATAACCTTTAAAAAAATCATTAATAAATAAAACTAGAAAAATGAAACACAGGTAAGATAAAACATCAGGAATCATCAGAAGAGAAACTTAAATTTTTGAATCAATTTTTTTTTTTGTAAATGTAATAATAGTATCATTGGCTCATATAAAAGCTATAATTTGGCTTATATTGTTTCTTGCGTAGTTATATTATTTATTCATTCAGCACCTGTTTCCCTTATTCTTCAATACTGTTGATTGAGTAAACGAATAAGATGAATTACTGTGAAATCGCAGAGACTAATTTATATACTTTGTTGCACATTTATGGGCATGAGTAAGTTTTTATGTTTTATTTCAGTGAAGCTTATTGTCACAGCAGTTTCAAAAATGTTTTCATCTAAGGGTTATATTTTAGGTTAACTTTAACCTTTTGAAGCGATTTTTTTCAAATAGCAGGATATGTGACTGAGCATTGATTATGATACTACACGTCACTTTTCATCCATTTAAAAAACAATGACTTTTGTGTTACAACGTTATATCAATATATATCCATTTTCCCAGCTACAGATCAACTGCTACTCTTGCCCGGCCGAAATTGGCAGTCTTGAGATATTTTTTTTTTTTAATCAGTGGTGTTAAATATATATTAAAATGAATATTACGGCCACTGGAGCTTTAGACAAAATTTTAATCAAGTACCGGATTCAGGAGAAAGCCCACTTCTAATAAGGTTTCTGATTTTAATGTTTCCCAGGAATTAATTTCAATTAAAATTTTAATACTATATTTAAATGAGAAAAATAATCTTATGGAACGTCATCAAGTTAAAATAACAATTACGTCTCGTGGTGCTTTGTTTCAATCAGTTAACCCATTCCTGACACTTTATGTGCTCTTTGTGTTATTTGGATCTCGGAAAATAGCAAAACAAATTATTCATATTTCATTACAATTTTTTTAACTACCAATTTGTTCATTTGAAAATTTTTCCCGCAATAGTAAATTAAAAAGTGAATTTTAATTGGACGGCAGTTTACTTAAAGAATCTCACTACGACTATTTTAATTTTTCACATTTCCCATGACTATTTTTAGGCTTTGGATTTCAAATCTAGGGGTAGATTTTCCATGGGAAGAGAACTATATTTTTTTTCATTAAGAATGAAATAAAATAAAATTTAGGTTTAAGTTATATCCTACAGCTAATAAACCTGAAAAGTCTGTACTGAGAATAGATAGAAGTATATTTCTACAGATTAGCATTTAAAAAGTAAAAATGATTTCATAATTGTAACAAACATCTCGGGGAGGGGACAACCTTCCCCTCTCGTGAAAAAATATTTGGTGGGTGGTTAGGAGATCAGTGAAAAACGTGGACAATTTTTTCTCAGAGATTCGTATATTTTTATATAAATACATATTTCCTCAAATAAAACTAATATATAAATAGAATCTAATAAAATTCCTGTTATTAATTAATTTGATTCGTGATGTATATATATTTACTTCAATACTTTTATTTGATAATAAAAAGTATTTTCTTTCGTAATAATTTGATTTAACCAGTCAAAATTTACTTAACATCACACTTTTATTTACCGTTTCTTCTTCCGGGTTGGACCGTGTCAAATTGGTGTTATTTGCCGAGCTTTCGCACATCATGTGATGCCTTCTTCTGGGCTGAAAAGAGAATCTTCTTGAAAAATATTCAATTTCGACATTAAGAATCGGATGACAGTCGAGCGAAGGGCCTCGGAATTATCTAATAAATCAGACACTTGATTAGGTCCTAGCTAATCTAACTCTTCTAAAGAGGTAATATAGTGTTTATATTTTCGGACTACTAATAGCATAGGTCAGTGCAAGAAATTGAAATTAGGAAGATTCGCTCCAAATGTGTGCTAATACTAATTCAACATAACCAAATTTTTTTTTTTTTTTTTATATGACGATTAATTTATGAATTAGTTATTAGCACACATTTGGAGCGAATCTTCCTAAATGTAATTTTTTAGTCTGAACTATGCTTAGTAGTCCGAGAATATAACCTCTATATTACCTCTGTATTATTCACGAATTTAAAGAATTTACATGTAATTACATATAATGGCAGATAAATATAATATGACCTCATATGTACTCAGTAGCTTCGAGAGACCTCCGCCTGATTGAGCAATAATCTTTCCAATCTTTTTTTTTTTCGATGACGTTACTCTTCTTGTTTTTTTTTTTGTTTTTCTTCTTTTTCATTTAGTCCTACATATATTTAACAATGTAATAATTCAAAATTTGCATCATGCCACCAACGCGAATAGAATTATTTAAAAAAAAAATCTGCTGAAATATTGCTTTACTGAAAACTGATGAAAGCAAGGGAACAGATTTGATCCAATTTCTTTTTCCCTTATATCCAGGAAAAAACAAAAATGATTTTCGGAATGTATACTGTATACTAAAAGGGGAAACCCTTTTTTTTTTTTTCTAATTTAAAAAAAAAAAATGATATTTGAAAACTGTGTGGAGGAAGTTTAAAAATAAGAGTGCCTGAAATATGAAAAAAGTACCAAAAGTACAATTGAAATTTTATCAGTTACACTTCTTTCACTTTGATTCATTTCCTACTTTTGGCCTTAGTTTTTAATTTCATAATTATGCCTAAATATATTACATTCTCAGGTTTCACTTTCCTGTTTACCGGAATTATACGAGTGCAACTCATTTTTTGTACCTTTAAGAACGTCTAATAATTTTTAATTTAGAGCTAGAAAAATAATTTGTTTGGTACAAGAAATAAGATAAAATAATTCTATCTATGGAACAATACACTTATTAATCTCTCTTATTTATTACTAAACTTAGAGAAACTCAACACTGATCCTAACTCAAAAATTCAAGCCTTTACTTGAGTATTTGAATATTAATTTTAGACTCGTTTAGCGTACCTTGTACTAAACGCTATGAGTTAAAAACTAAACTCTATGATTAGTTTGCCATGTTCAGTAATAGCTGAAATTGGTTGACATAAAGAGAGGTTTAAAATCATAGTATATTCGTTTTTAATGTTGTTGCGAGGAAATTTATGTAAAGAGATGTTTAAAATGAACGTGGCGAGTCTCTTATATTTAAATTTATAAAAAGCAGTTTTTTTTTGTTTTTTTTTAAATTAATGGTTAAACTGGATGTTACTCAAATCAGATATGGCTGATGGGGGTTAATAGAATATCAGTATATAGTATATAAACATCATTAAGTATGAATTTATTAAATATAATAGGTGCGTGCCTATATAATTCCAACACACATACACACAGATCGGACACACACACACACACACACACACACACACACACACACACACACACACACACACACACACGCACGCACGCACGCACGCACGTTCGCACACGCACACACACACACACACACGCACACATGAATATATAGAAATGATGATGAATAAAGAAATGAAACACTCATTGAATCTCTCTTCACTCCCAACTGACCATTNCACACACACATGAATATATATATAATATTACTTTTTTACTAAAACTTCGCAACATCTTTAATATTTATTTTATTTGAATACCAAAAATTTTTACTATAAATTCTAATAAACGAAATATTATTCCCACTGCATCATGCTTATCAAGATAGATATTAAGTTGTAACTACAAAGGTTGAGCACTTAGCCTTTATCTGTCAGTCTGGAGACAGGCTTAGTGTTCTTCAACTATTTTTTGTATTTTTATTATCTTAATTTACATTCTGTTAAGAATAAATAAAAACATTTTGTAATTTGATAACAATTAATAGTAGAAAATAAATGACAGTAATGAAAGTCACATTAGGTGAGGAGGTGACCAGTGACACCACTCTTAAACTTCAACTATTATGCCCATTGGTTTTTTAGGCACCTACTTAAGCAGTGAACGTACGCGTATATTTTGAAACTGGTAGTCACATTTTTACTTCCCTTTCGGTGCTTATATGAAGAAATGTCTCTGAAAAAAAAAAAAAATATGATTTCGTTGTAGCGACTCGGGAAGAACACCTGCCAAGACGGCCACACATACAGTCCCACATTATCTGATTTATTATGTAGGCGCTGGCGGAAGGGCGTGCTCGGATAGTGCGATACGATGGCACAAGGCCAGCGGAGGGGTGAGCGGGGAAGTTGAAGGGGTAGTAGGGGAACTTCAGCCACTGCTAAGTACCCAGCTTTTAAGGGGATTACCGGAGATTTTCCGAGGTCTTCGTCACGAATCCAACTTTTACTTGGACCTCTTTTCACGGAATAGGTCCCTTTAAATAAAATACAAAAAAAAAAAGAAAAAAAAAATTAAAAAAAAAAAAAGAAAAAAAAAATTAAAAAAAACAAAAAAAACTAGATGTTCACGTAGGCTTCGACGGTCGTCAGAAGTATTTACTGTTTCTTCTTCCGGGTTGGACAGTGTCAAATTGGTGTTATTTGCCGAGCTTTCGCACATCATGTGATGGCTTCTTCAGGGCTGAAAAGAGAATTAAATTTAAATTAATTTAAATTATCTTTTCATACAGGTTGGCTAGATGTTCACGTAGGCTTCGACGGTCGTCAGAAGTATTTACTGTTTCTTCTTCCGGGTTGGACAGTGTCAAATTGGTGTTATTTGCCGAGCTTTCGCACATCATGTGATGGCTTCTTCAGGGCTGAAAAGAGAATTAAATTTAAATTAATTTAAATTATCTTTTCAGCCCTGAAGAAGCCATCACATGGTGTGCGAAAGCTCGGCAAATAACACCAACTTGACACGGTCCAACCCGGAAGAAGAAAAGGTAAATAAATTTAAAAATTGATCTTTTTCGTATAGGTATTTTTTTTTTTGGTTAAAAAGTTTATATAAATCAATAAATGTATAATGCCATTTTCTAAATTTTACGTTATACGACTCTTTAAAATTTTAAGCTATAAACAGAAACAGTTGAAGAAGAAAAGAACGAATGTAAGTTATTGTTTACAGTTCTTGAAATCAGACATATTTATGTAGCTTTCATTTGAGTTAACTCCCTGAGAAACAGCATTCTTTGTAAAACTGATAAGTGATCTATAGAATTTTGGAAAGATAAAGATAAAGTTCATTGGTCGTATCACGTAGAGGAATGTTGCTTGTTTGACGAGATTTAATTTTACTTTTGTGGGAAATGTAAATTTTAGGTCGGAGAAGGCTTAAAGTACTTCTTAATAATGAAACTTGGTCATTGTTTCAGGAGGGATATCGGACTAAGAAGTGCAATTCTAGAAATTATTAAAAAAGTTTTTTTATGGCATGAAAGGGGAAAGAGTTAAAACGGGGGCGTTAAAACTCGCTACATGTGTTTCTGGTTTATTGTTCTATGTGAGAATGTACGTGATTTGTGGAAAAGTTCTATGGAAACGTTAGTTCTTTGCGATGAGGGAGAAATTAATTTAATAACTGGAGGAGTATGCCTGAGTGAGTTATATTTGTGTAACAGCCGATGGATACAGAGCCGTTAGTGTAATGTATAAATAAAGTGTCAAGGATGAAGAATTAGTGTTCGAATTCAATTTCAAAAGTGAGTTTCAGGAGGGTGTGATAAAATCTGCATGCAATACGGATTTGGGGGGTCATTTTTAGATTAAAAATGACTAACAGATCACCTGTATCATAAAGTAATTTGAGGGTATAGATCACTTACATCATGAAATATGGTATTATAATAACTCCTGCTTATTGACTGTTTTGTGTACAGTGTTTCATTGCACAACTCTTTATATTTGTTATACATATATGAAAAATTATATGTATATTGAGCCTCTTTTCACTCCTCATTGACGAAATGCGAGAAAAATTCATGAATATTTTCTCATTGTGATTTTTTTTTGTGTGTGTTCACTACACTCTTTCACCCACCCATTATTATTATTATATTTATTTATAATGATAAATATAATTCAACCCGTCGCTTTGATCCAATACAGTTATTTGTAGAAGTATAAACAAGATACTAAATTTATTAGTGTGATTGTGGGTATACATTACAAATTCTAAGCAAATCTTATTACTGCTCAGGGAATATGAAGACGCGGAATTCAATGAAATCAGCCAGTTTCTTGTGTTGACATACACATGAACTCACACCTTTGCAAGTCCTTCATCAAAGTTCTAAATCAGCGCAGAACATGGAGGTTGGATCCACATTTGACGTCACTATTTGAGCTTGACTCCTTCGTCGTATGAAACCAGGACGTTGCTATGGAACTAATTAGTTATTTCCACTCAAGAACTTCATTAGGGCACAAGTGTAGCGAGGCCTTGTCAATGCGGTTCTTCTAAAACTGGCAGAATTGTAATCCTACTGAAGAGACAACCGTGTTGGCATGCAGTGAATTTGCTTATATTTTCCACAAGATTTCCAATGCTCATTAAGTTGCCCACCATGACAAAGGGTACGGTTTTATACTCTGCGATTGACAATTTGAGAAGTAAGGGAATCTTTATCTTATAAATAGGTTTATATTGAAGCCAATGGTGCCAAATATATCTGCTACTCGTTTGTTAAAACTCCCATTTTCAAATCTGCATCGGTGAAATTCGCCGTAATGGTGTCTGTGTTGTTGCTGAACAATCTTTTTTTCTCGAGATGTACTGTAAGAAGCGGTTCACTACGCATATAAGACTGTGATATTATTTGCCACTTGTTCATTATTTCAAGGAGTTATTCCTAAGAAAAATCAAGCGATCCAGATAACTAACAGAAAGTTGGTCAATCATCATCTATTTTGAGGTCACAAACTGTCGCCCAACGTTCAATGTGTCACTATAAGTTTATTAAATTTCGAAATATCGATGATAATTAAAATGAAAATTTTAAACGGAATGAAATATTTAAAATATATTTTTTCTACTCTCAATGTATTTGCCATCATTACAGAGCACAACGTATATAATAAATAATTTAAACTGAGAATTCAATGAGAGGGGCAATTAGTGAACATACAGTGTTAATTGATCACAGCTTAGAGCTGTTTCAATATTTAACCTCAGAGGGAACTAGGTTGTTTCGAGTGGGGCTACCAAGTTTGAAACGAGGTTCGAGGAACAGTACTTGGCTCCAGCGAATGGAATGAGTTGAACAAGCCATTCAACTAACTTTAGGAATTATTGCTCCTTCAAACTCATACAGATTTATCGATTTCCTCCTGAAAATGGCACGCGAAATAGTGCGGTTAAGACAATCCCATCTCATTATTGTTAGATAAGCCAAATTGAAGTGATCGTTCAGCGTTTGTCTTGAGCTAATGGACTGGAATTTATGAGCTTCAAATGTCATAGTAAGATATTGATCATTAGATATCCTACTGAAATAGGAAGGGTGGCTTAGCTCAGGAGATCTGCATAGGTCACAAAAGCCTGGCGCTGATGGTTCTAGTCCAGCAAGAAGAAGGTGATTTTTGAGAACTGCAAATTGGTAGGGAGACAAATTTAGATAGCCCCTTCATTTGTGGACCAAATAGGTCTCATAGTGTATACACTCACAAATGCTCTCAAACGCGTCAGTTTGCACACGCGCATATATACACTCGCACACAAATACTCACGAACTCATACATGCAGTTCTTCCTCATATGATGCGTAAATTCAGACACACACACACACACACATATATATATATATATATATATTCTATATGCTATCTGACGTTTCAAGCCCTTTTCTTGCCTTCATCTAACATATGTNAGTGTTTTAATACAGGAATAAATAATTCCTTGTACTTTATTAGTAATTTACAAAGTTAAAAATATAGCAAATTGTTAACTAACTGGGTGAAGAACAATTAGGCCAAAATTGTTGGAGAACATTCTTGTCTCGTCTCTTTTGTTACCAATTGGCGCTATCCTGTCACACCTTTCTTTGCTTCGAGACCAACACCTGTCTGTCCTCCTCCTCGCAATTTCTTGCAGTTCGTTTTATCTTTAGGTTTAGCTCAATGCTATTACTTGCTTTCTTTGTATTTGGTATGCCTTTATTCTCTTGCTTCTCAACCTTTCTTGAGAGCTTCTTCCTTTATGTTGAGGTAAACGGTTTTTGGTTATCTTTGGGAGTTTTGGAAGTTCAACAGATCGCTTAATAATTGGTACATTTCAAGATCTTTTACATATTCTTCGATGAACTGCATTTTCACTTGATTTCTCGTGCAGGATAACTCTTTCATTACGTCCTTTTGGTAGCTGAAAAGGTGTAAATTGATTCGAACCAGTGAAGTGGATTGTGCCATTTTCTTTTAGCGATCAACTTTGATCTATCCATTTACACCCTCGTCAGGTTTGCACTTGATTTATTTTGAAAAAGAAAAATTAAATTATTTTCAGTCTTCTATTTCGTACAAGGAAGACTTTTTGGTGTCCTTCCTAAAGGCTCGTAAATCGCATATGTATAGGCATTAGGAAACATATAGAGTGCCTCATGATTATATAATCATGGTTTTCCCTATTCATATTATATTGGATTGTGGATGTACTACTACTGGCTTAGTTTTTCAGATTCTGTGGATTATGATCCTTAAGTAGCCTCTCGAAATTGTTTGCTTTAGAAGTTTATTTCTTGATCCAATCTATTCAAAGCAAATAATTTTGGTAGTTTTATTCATTTTTTTTGTTATTGTTGTTTCGCTTGCTGGATTCATTTTATGGCGAGGAAATTGTTATAGCTAGGCCTACATTTAATAGAACTAGCCATAAAGATCTTCCAACCCACTAATTACCTATACTTCCAAAATCCTATATAAAAACCATTTTTCAAATAAAACATATTTCTTCCATAAATAAACCTACTTGTGTCCAATTGCATGAAACAGTATTTCTGAACTAGTTGGTTGATAGTTCTTGTTCACCAGTTAAGTCGAAGTAGTTTCACTCTAATTTTGAAAGAATTAATTACTTGATTTCAGCTATACTATATCTCTGATGAGCTGACACCTGTAACTCTTACTTCTACGGTTTTCGTAAGCAGAACGAATTTTCCTTTTACGATTGGATCCTTCAGGCTCGATTCAAAAGATACTCTTTCATAATACTTCGAACTGCCACACTTCATTCTAACTTCTACCGTAAAACCTATTCACTAATTGTCCTCATGTAAATTTTATGAGCTTTTGTAGAATATTCTGGGCAGGATTTTGATTTCTGCTCTTATGCTCTCAAGGGCATCAATCACGTTTCTATATGTTCTTCAGAAATGTATTGATGATGTTCTATTAGTTTACATCATAATATTTTCATTTGGACTGTAAAAAAATTTTCTCAACCTAAGGGACTAGTATAAATTCTTGAAGGAAATTCATAAATGTCAGAATATTAAAAATTGAAGAACGATGGGTTTAGGATTTTATTGTGAAAGCTTTGTGGGTGAAAATTTAAAACAGAGAAACTCTCTGTAAGCTAATTTATCATCATTTTAACAATTAATAAAATTTTAATATGAAAAACAACTAATACTGATCTATTAATTAGATACTACTGACTGAATGGACGCCATCATCCAGTTAATATTAGAATAATAATTTAATTTTTTTAAATAACATTCAATATTTTCCATTAAATTCAACTTTTACTCGTTTACTTTACTTTCATAATGATGGACATTATTTATAACAAATTTTAAGCAGGTTTAGTAGTAATTATTTATTGATCCACATCCATGCTTATAAAATCTATTTAAATTTTCAGCTATTAAAATGCAAATAAACTGACTCTGTTTTAATATATACATACATAT
>KZ808354.1:183755-202196 GCA_000696205.2 Oncopeltus fasciatus
ATATAATTAAGTAAATAATTGTGAAATAAAATGCTAAACAAGATAAAATTCATTGATTAGTAATAGCTCCCAACGTTTATAAATTAAAACTGAAATTAAATGTCTTTTCAAGAAATGTACTAAACGTAAAATGTATGTACTAATAATAAATATATAGTATAAATATGTGTCATGCTTTACTGTACAGTATATTTGCGGGTAAAGTATAATATATTATATTTACGAGAGTACTGTTCTCTACAAAATCAAATAGGGATGGAGAAAAGTGGCAAAATGTATTCAAAATAATTTATTCCGGCCAAGAATAAGTCTGATAGGATTCCTAGAGTGTGGAGCACCGGTAGGACGAATATTAATGTCGGCTTCGTCCAACAGGGGGCGGTTAATACCCGAATGTAAGTTATACTGTGAAATTCCCCAGGGCATGTATAAATGGAGCTCTGAGAGTAAGTCCTGAGTTATGGGAGTATGTAAAACACTTCAGTTCACCTTTCTCTGGTCGCTAATGTCTCAGAGAGGGAGCCACTCATTTCCCAAACGAATTCCATAAAAAAGAGAAAAATATTTAGATATCAGACAGATATCTTTAGAAAGTTCATCAACAAAAATGTTTTAGCTCTTGAATACATAATGAATACTATTTTAAACAATACAAATATGAATGGGCTTGTCCCTAGTAGTATATATCAACACATACACACACACACACACGCACTTCTTGACTATACTCAATCGTCAGATGTGTCATAAACTATAATCAGAAAATAGAGTCGATTCTAACCTGTTTTATTTTCAGGTAAATTATTATAACATATTAGTTGTGAGAAAATAAACTAAAAATAGCCTCTCATGCCTATATAAAGTACATTTTTTTAACCTTTATTTACATATTGCATTCTGTTAAAAATAAATAAAAACATTTTGTTTTTTTATTACAACGAATAGAAAAAAAATGACATTAATGAATGTCACATGAGGAGAGAAGGTGACAAGTGACACCACTCTCAAATTATTTACATCTTCGTATGAGCAGACGGGGAGGGTTGTAGTGGTTGGAGTTGGAAGACAAGATCTGTGCTAGTGGATTAGGATGGAATGACAGTTTACTGTGGAAAATGCTGAAGCGGAAAGAAATTAGATCCTGAACAAAAAGAATATTAAAATCGTGGTGAAGAGAGGAATTGGATACGTAATAGGGAGCATTTGCGATTATTCGGAGGGTTTCGGATTAAAAGAACTGGATTCTTTGGATGTTGGAAGGCTTGGCGGCCAAGAAAGCTTCCAGATTTCGACCCCGTAAGTCCAGACTGGTCGTAATAAGGTTTCGTAGAGCGTCGGTTTGTCTTCAATCGTAAGATTGGAGTTATTATTCACGAGTCGGTATAGAAATCAATATCGCTGATTGAGTTCTTGTCTTTTAATTTTAGTATGTTCACCCTATGTAAGTCATGAATCAAGATGGAACCCCAAGGTAAAGAACGTATTTTTAATGCGGTAAAGGAATATCGTTAAATTTCACAATTCAAGGTAAGTCTTTTTTCCACAGTTGGAAATTAACTTGAACGCATTTTGCTTAATTGATTTTTATTCTCCATTTGCCACATCATCTTTTTTTTTTTTTGAGGTGATCTTGTAGGTTCTTATAAGCAAATTTATGATCGGCATGGGAGGATAGGATAGCTTTGTCGTCTGCAAATAGAGCTAAGAGGGTCATACGTATTCTACACACAATGTTTTTGAATGGTTACTTGTGCTAATGACTTTGTTCGTACTGTATCTTATCATGATCAATGGATGAAGGACAATCTTATACACAAATATAATAATTAAAATAAGGTATTAGGAATGTTCTCTCCTCTTGCCCAATTTTTAGGGACATAAAAATGTAACACATAAGATGCTGTAATATTTAATTTATTATTTGAACAATGCGGGCACATTAATACGAAATTTTTTCTACTAACATTTTTTAAGATTAATTATAATAGAAAATTTAAATAGGTTGTTTCAGGTAAAGTCTTTAACAGTTTGATATTTCTAAGAGGAAATTGCTTAAATGTGCACTATGGTTGCTTTCCTAGGAAACTTAACAGACAACTATAAAATAGTAATAGTTTAGGCCTTTTTATGTACAAGTTCGGGAAAGTTCAAAATATCTCTTTACAGCTACATCTACAGAAATTAGAACCATGTATTCATTTATTTACGACGTCCCCAAAAGCAGTTCTAGCAAAACTTGTTTTCCACTGATGGGAATTTCAAGGTAATGAGAAAATTGTTTTTTATTATCATTTAATTTATCATGCAGGTGAAAGAAAATTCTCAGAAACCTAAAAAGATTGTTCTGAGATGATTTTAATTGGGGTTCGGTCATGAGAGATCCAAAAAACACAAATTTAAAAAATGTATTTTTTAATAAAGAATTATCTGCCAACGTTTCGGCTTACATCGTAAGCCATCTTCAGGGCTATCATGAATATGAAAGAGGACGTCCTGTCCCTAAGTTCACATTTCCATGACTGGATCTCTCAGAATAATATCTACGGTCAAAAAACTCTCCTTCTAAAAAGATTGTCTGCTACATTACAATTTTTTTTCTGGCAGAAAATTAACGAAGAGATAATAAGCTAAGAAATCAGAAACAGAAAATCACACTATTGAGAAAAAAGATAGGGCTAGCAATTATACTGAAAAAAAAAAAAAAAGTCTTAAAATGATTTACTGAAAAGAAGGACGAACTGAAAATAAAAGACAAAAGAATGATTCATTAAAACGTAGACGATCCTGGAATTACCTGCTTCTGAAGTTTTAGTTCGAAGACTCTGTTTCCAGGTTCACTTGCCGACATGTTGATCAGTCTGAAGGTACACTCGAAGTGAGCTGAGTCTGAAAAAAAAATTTAATTAGATATTTAATATATTCAAGAGAAAAACTCATTAAGAAGAAATGATTTCACCCATATGAACATTGGATTCATTTTAAAAATGTTAAAATGCCAAGCCAAATGCCGAAATCCAGGTAGGAGAGTGTGCTGGAAAAAGTTATAAGTAGTAATTTAAAAAAAAAAGTCCGTTAAATAGTTGCTTGTCTACTAAGTGACTATGACAATAAAGAATAAGTTGTGATAACTATGGATGGCTTCAAAATTGGCTCCAGAAGAGGAAACTGGGAAAATTGTTCAAATTTGGTAGCACAATTCTCAAATACTTATCTCAGTCATTGATTTTCGTATAATAAAGACTACATAAATGTAAAAAAAAAAGTCTCCCACACAGGCCATATATGCTTTTAAGAATGTATTAATTCCAGATTTATTACACAATAGATATGGCCATTCAAATAATGGTACTCAGTTAGGAACACACCAGGAGTCCTCAGGGTCATTACAAACAGTAGCACAGAAAGAAAAAAAGTTATAGTTCACTGTGATGATTGAACATAAAATTTAAATTGTATACCAACTAAGAGCAAAAACTTATACGCAATTTTAATTTCAACGAAGATGATATTGTGTAAATCGTTTTGGAACTCACCCGAACCTCCTTTTTCCTAAAATAATTTTACAAAGTTAATTTTATTAAAATTTGTTTCAAAAATATTTAACGTAGACGATATATAGGAATATAATAATAACATTACCCAAATTTTGTATTCAACTCTACACTTCATCACGACTTTGATATTCCTTTCGTCCAAGATCTCAACTCCACCCGCTTCAAACTCTTCCATAGTAAACTCCAATTTCATCCCAATCCATATGCCCGATCCCGGTCGTCGGACTCCAATCCTAACAATCCTCCCCGGCGACTAAAACGGAGATGGCCTCGCGACCTCCTNCTTCAATTCTTTTTTTTATTGTAATTTTTTCTCTATTGTAATTTTTCAATGTTTATTACACATTTTAATAACAGAATGTAATAATTAAAGATTTATTAATTCAAAAAAAGAAGAACATTGTGCTGAACCCACCTTTCGGAATAGAGAAGCCTTACACTGCATTTAACCTCCTACCCATATACTCTTAGACGAATACATTAATTCAAATCGAGAAATACATAGGGGGTATAAGAAAGCCGAAATTTACATTATGTTAATATCTTTGTATTAAATAATTAAATAAAATACCACCAAATCGTACGGACAAACGTGAGAGTCAACGGAAGGTGTATAATCAATGGCCTTCCAAATCTGTGAATGACAGTCAGCAAACATCTGAACAAATAATGTATTTCACATTCTTCTCAGAAACATAATAAAAATGTCCATCCCAGACATTAAAATATTTATTCTCTCATTTGGAATTTCTCTTTAATACGATGAACTGCCTCTATAAATACACTCAATAACATCACAACAATCAAATTGAATGCAGCTATTCTTCTCAGACCTCAAGTAGCTGATTTATTTCTTGCATTTCTCAGCACTAACACAAAAAGCACTGTTGATGTTTTCTGACACACATATTTAAGACTCCAAAAGGATGAACTTCATTTTATTTATGGAAAGCAAGGATATCTAGTAATACACTTCTGATTAATACGATTAATTGCTGATTTAAAAGAAACAATATGCTACAAAGTGAATATATCCTTCCGGAAATTATAGAAGTTTCGTATCTACGCAATAAACAAGTTATCAATGAATGACGTTCCAGTAGCTTATAATTGTATTTCACGATCTTCTTGGCTTGGACTAGGAAATCTTATGAATGTCTTATTCTTATGAATTACCTTCTAACACAGGTAGTCCGTAAGAACACCTACAACAGGTGGTTGAGTTCTTGTTTTGTGTCAGTGTTGTTGCTTATCCTACATTGCTTTTAGCTCATCAGTATTTATTATTTGTTTGTTGATATGGGCTTGGATTTTATTGTTTACTTTTTGGGAGAGGTCGTTTTCCTTGGTTAGTTCTCCTGTATAAGGCATGTCGGAGGTAACTTAATTGCATTTCTTCTATCCATGTATTTGAAATATATTTCTGGTAATGAGCTAATTACATTTCGCTAATATATAGCAAGAAGATTAAGACGATGCTTATTTTTCTTCCTTCTCAAAACCAAGTAGTTCTGTTAAGTCTAAGTTAGTTTGTTTGTACTCCAAATTATTTCCATGTTTCTCACTATCTGTCTTATACCCATAATTTTAAAAGTTATAGACGATTGAATGTATTATTGATTTCTAAGAAAGATATTCTTTGTAATCTAATTTCTTATATTAAAAAAAATGAACAATCTTGAAAATTTGGGAGAATTAATTTTTCGATTATCAACGCATGCAATTTAAAGACATAATATTAGATTTCTGATTAGTCATATTCCATACATTTATACATTTACTATATTGATAAATCCATATTAATATTCACTGATCATTCTAGAATTTTCATTATTTATGCATTTTTCAAATACCATGCAGTTAAATATGTAAATGTTACCTTGAGAAGCAATTGTTCCATCTTTGTCACACGTGCAGGCGCCCTCCTTTGATCCGTCGGAAGGACACTGTCTTGTGCACTTCAGGTCATCCTGGCAGTCTAAAACATTAGGTTCACTTAGAAATTATTTATATTTTTAAATAAATTAATTCTTGTATTAAATTTAGGGAAAAGGGAAATTTACTGAATGACTTAAATATATAAATGTATCATATTATTGTGTATAAATGTATACTAGAGATTGATCCGAGGTATAAGGTAATTATACACTCATTGGTCTCTTCGGGTTGTTTACTAATAATCATATCCATCTCTAATGGTACTTTCTATTGATTTACACATCGTAAACGTGATTGATTTTTAAATTTCTTTTTGAACCACTTTGGGTCCATTGGAAGGAAATATTCCATTCTATTTTAAACTTCCATGTCACAGATAAGTAAATTATTGGTCTTTTTGTACATACTCTGAGCTACAATTATGATAGAAATATTTTAAGTTATCAAAATAGGTACATTGCCCATTTGCCCCTATTAATGAAATCACTCATTTATGAACAAGTGGATTAATTGTTTAAAGAGTATTTATTTTATTGGAATCATTGTGTGTGTGTGTGTGTGTGTGTGTGTGTGTGTGTGTGTGTGTTTCTGTGTGTTTATACTTTTAAACAGTGAATCTTGATTGGAAATCTATATAGAACCAACGAATAATAATAATAATAATAGCATTAGTACAGGATTATCATATGCATTTCATTAAAGTTAAAAATAGTTTACATAGAATGTATTTATTATAGAATCTATTTGGAAAATCGTGAAAAATTATATATTCACCCATCATGGCTAAAATCTATTGAGAATCCATTGATTTATTTTTTGTAACATTTTTTGTTGATGTCTGAACACTGATAATTGATAATGTACCATTTTTTTTTTTTGGTCACTTTTTGTTCGATATTTATCTGAATAAAGCATTACGTTCATGCCAAAAAAATTATAATCAATTCAAAAGCCATTTAAATTACTCTTAATTTACAAATAGAGTAATATTTTTTTACCAATTTATTTTGTATATATTCTTTGAAACTTGTTTGAAAATATGAATGTAACATATGTATCATATGCCATAATTTTTAAATCAGTCATTAACAATAAGTAATTATCATCTTATGTATTTTACATAAGAGACGTTACCACCTCACTCCTACCCCACAAATATATTTGCAGTTTATGTATATTGAATACAGAAAAAAAAAAAAAGACTGCATTTAAGAATTTTGGATCTACCTTGACTGAACCCCAACTAAAATCATCTAATAATAATATCTAAGGTCCAAAAACTCTCCATTTGTACTTCAGAATGTATTTGAATATATGTACGTATATTTTTATATGTGATTTTAGTATACATTATTAATTTTTTTTGTAAGAAATGCTTCATATAAAACTAAATGGTTACTTGTCATTATTGTAATCGTGAATCAAGATTAGTTCCCTCAAATTAGATTAGTGGAGAAAATGAACGTTNAATGCCAAACAAGATCCATAAAAATAATTTTAATTACTCGTAAATTATATATCATATGCTACGTACACCATGCATTTCTTGAAGCATGATCTTTATACTTTTATTTATCTATCTTTCCATTTTTTAGTTATAGGAAAGTGTTTACTCATTGATGAGATATACAGCTTCTAGCAAATATAATAGTTGACAAATGTACCATGGTTCGTATATCTTCGACTCCGTAAGGTTTATTGCTAAAGTTTCGGCACTCTACTCTTGATGAGACGTGCAGAGCAGCCATTATTATCTGGAGAAGAATAAATCAATTATTAATTGTTTACTGCTGAAGAAACTTCGTAAAAGTTCTATTTGGAGAGCAGTTTAATGCTTTTTAGGTTAAGTATTTTTACACAGTGGGCAATATAGATCAACGAAATGATAAAAATTCTTGACTCGGTAGCAGCGTAAGTTGACAGATTATGTATGCGAAAGATAATAGGATATTTTGTTATTCTGGAATCATTTTTAAGCAGTCTTACTTACTAGACTCTAAAAGATTCTTGGGCTCTGAAGAAGAGACTTTGAGTTTCGAAAGTGCTCAGCTTTAATAAACAAATATCATTGTCACCGATCGTTTATTAGCAGTTTGTTTTCCATATAATTATTTAATGATGCATTTCAATATTTATACAAGATAATAATAAAAATTAAACTAAATCAATTAGATTTTCAANACACTTTATATTCTCCTTGATGCCTTAACGGCTGTTGAGAATAAGGGATGAAGGTAAGGAGGTTTCAGTGGAAAGGGTGGAATTGGTTAAGGTTTTGGGGGCAAGGACAGCCCTCGTAAGTAAGGTGCGGTCAAAGGCTCTGAAGCATCCTGGTCGATCAATGGGCCACCGAAGGGTTAGGCTCAAGTAGAAAGAAGAGGCACACATCAGAGGGATAGTAATATCCCATTTAAATTACACATTGAATATTTTTTTTCTCTTGTATTATTAAATATAATAAACAACCTAATGCACAAACACTACTAATATAATTATATAACACAGTGACAGTCTTTTAGCAATGTCAAACAAGCAAACAGTGTTTTTTATTTCACTGTTTAGCATGGTTTTTGTGTTGGCACGATCAGGGTGAATCATAGAGTGAACACTCTTAAATTAAATAATCCTGCCTTCTGCAGTTACGTCTACTTTACATACTAGCTTTACATAATGCAAGCTAATTTTAGTATTTATTTAGTATTCTTATAGTAATTTTCATGCAATGTTTCAAAATCCTCTAAAGCAACATTTACTATTTTAGCCCTGAAGTCAATGGGTGAGAGAGTTTACCAGTATTTTTTTTTTTTTTTTTTTAAACTTCAATGTANATGTGAATACTTCTCAATGCTATTCCATACTGATAAAAGGTCTACCATCTAAATATGGTTTCCGTGGCAGACAGGTATTACAGGCAACGAAGCTGCCGACTAGAAAGCAAATTTAGCTCACGATCTCACTGAAATAACAACCTTAGGTAACTACCTGAAGTAATTAACATCTCATTTTAAATCTATGTTGTATGTGGCGCAAGTGTAAACCTTCGGATATCGAAAGCGATATTATGTTCTAGGTGTCGCAAGCAAGTCGAGATTTGGTAGGCCTGAAAGTGCTAGGTCAACTCATTCTGCCAAACGGAAACAGACCCCCCACAAGGCTTAACGGAGGTTAACCATAACAATTATCCATATATTCACTTATTGCAAAAAAAAAATAAAAAATTTGCTCTCTATCTATAAAAGTTTCAAAAACCCAGAGAGATTTTATCTTATTAGTAATATATTGCCATAAAGGATTGTTAATAAAACCATATAAAAATTTATGAAAACATCAAACAGGCTAATATAAATAACAAGTAGGAATTGCAGAGTTGCAAACTATAGTGCAAAGAAGCCGAAGGATTTAATGGTAGTCACAAAAATGCTAATAAGAGGAATAATACGCCTCAACTTAAACTGATTTTTTGAGAATGCCATAAAGCATAAAGAAAACATCAACTAAATTTTTGCCTAGTAAATATTTTAAAATCAGACAAACTTGTAATTTATTTTTGTATAAATTATACTTTAATACATAAAGATACACTTAAAATCTGACTTTTGATCTCTAAATTAAATAACAAATTTACTTTGTATATTCAGAATTCAATTATATGAAATACCTTTCATATAGTTTTGTATATGACAGCGTGTGAATGAATGACTACGAAAATTAATTTGAAAAAAATTCATGACTTTTTATACTGGTTTAGGTACCAGAAAAAATAAAGTCTTATGTGGAATTTTTCCTCCAAGACTTGATACTTATTTCTTCTATTGACATTGAAAGAATTTTCATTGGTCAAGAATGTCCTGAGAAGCTGATTGTCAATATAAGTCCAAGAGTCACTCAACCTTGCTTCGTCTCGGTCAATACGTCTTAAGTGTGGGACTGCTCTTCCCAGGACAAGTATAAGAGAACTTCCGCCATCTTGTGAAAATCCAGAACTATAGCAGATAGGGGTGGGTTGGGGGAGGGGGTTAAGAATAGGATAGCTCTCTTTCTGCTTCTAATCCTCCTCCTCTTCTAGTAGCTTTCATAAGTTTCCAAGAAACCTTTCTGTTTTTCCTTCATTCCAAGTGCTCTTCAAACAGTTTCCTCATTTTTTTTCCTTACAGCTTTCACATGACTTTCTATCCCACTCCAATATTTAAGCTGAGTAACTAAAAATATTTTTAAAAAATCTTATCTCATAATTTATAATAAATTTAAATTGTTTTCCAATCAATTACAAAAATATTCAATATATCTGAATTTGCCATTGATACGCAACTGGCACGTCATGAAGCAAATAAATAAATTAATCGAAACTTTATTGTCAGTACATCAATAGTTAATCTAAGTCGATAGATGAATAGAAGATTGGTCAATGAGTACTTGTAGGCCCCACTGAGCAACTTGGCTATGGCAAGCTCTCACCTACAGTTTTCAGATATCTGGCAAATTCTTTTCCACCGGGGAAGAGAAGCAGGGCTAGCAACAGTAAGATCTTCACGTAAGAGTATATTCAGTGGTGATAAGTGACTACTTACTCTTTTGCTAGGTAAATCAGAGAGTAGGATTCGCAAGCTGCGATTCCCACTCAAGCTGTGTGCTCCTATCTAACGGATTTTTTTTTCACTTCTCTCAGAAGAAAGGGTACAAGACGAGAGATCTGGTGACTAACATTAGGAATCTGTTCAGTGGTCATAATCCTTTCTAGGGAAAATCGGCGGGGATGATTAAGATACCTAAACTTTGTTTTCCTCTTTTCTGCAGCTTCTAACTTTTACCAAGATCTATTGCATTTCTTGGCAAAAAAAAAGTGATACACAGCCTGTATGTAGCTTCAATAAGCCGTGTTTAAGCTATTACATAAATTTATTTTAAAATAAAAATTATCCAATACGCAGCTGTACAATATTCAGTTGTTCATCAACAATATAGTCGAATTAAAAGGCTATATATCTAAGTCGAAATTACAGAACTACAAAGTTATCCACAGAAGGAAATAAATGCTTCACCAAAAAACTGTTAAAAGAATAGTTTATTTTTATTGTCACATTTTATTAAAAATATTAATATGCAATTGAATAACGTTTTTGGTTGGACAATATTTTTGGCTTTTTCTATGTCAGATCATTCAGGAACCGTAGACACATCTACTCATTCTATTTTCTCCGCAAATAAAAAATGGTGCCTTGAGTCTTTTGGAATTAAGGCATGGATAAGCCATTTGTGGGAGAAATGCCATTAAGAAAACTTGAATGAAATCCGTCTGGGTGATTGAGTTCTTTGGTAAAGTATTTATTTTCCTATGTGGATTATTTTGTTGTTATGTGATTTCGACTTAGATATATAGCCTTTTACTTAGACTATGTTGGTGATGGACAACTGGTTATTGTATAGCTGCGTATTGGAGAATTATTTTTAANATAAAAACATTTTATAATTTGATTACAATGAAATTAAAACTGACATTCAATGTCAATCACATGAGGAGAGAAGGTGACCAATGACACGACACTAACATAATATACAGGCAAGTCCCCAGGAGGTCACGTGGTTATCTTCGTTTGAGTCGACGGGGAGGATTATAGGGGTTGGAGTTGGAAGACATGGTCTAGACATGGTCCACTAGCACAGTGGATTAGGATGAAGCGGGAAGAAATGAAGTCTTGAACAAAAAGAATATTAAGATCGTGATGAAGTGAAGAATTGGATACGTAATAGGGAGCATTTGCAATTATTCTCAGGGTTTTGGATTGAAAGGCTGGATTCTTTGGATATTGGAAGGCTTGGTGGCACTCCATATTTCTACTTCTTAAGTCCTGATTGGTCATAATAAGGTTTTGTTGAGCGTCATTTTGTTTTCTGTCGTAAGATTGGAGTTATTATTCACGAGTCTGTATAGAAATCAATATCGCTGATTGAGTTCTTGTCTTTTAATTTTAGTATGTTCTCCCCATGTAAGTCGTGAGTCAAGATGAAACCCAAGATAACGAACGGAATTTGAATGTGGCAAAAGAATATTGTTAAATTTCACAATTTCAGGGAACTCTTTCTTCCGCAGTTGGAAATTGACTTGAACGCATTTTTTTGCATTGATTTTTATACTCCTTTTGCCACACCATTGTTTTGTCTCCTGCTGAGAGGTTAGACAGATTGGCATTAAAGACCTCATTTCGTAAAACACCTAATTTTTGTTTTACGAGTCTGGAAAGATGATTAAAATCTTTGTGGTCTGAGGGGTGTCTATATTTTTGGAACAATGCTCTTGAGCGACGTTTCGCTATTATGAGCTTTTTAAGCGAATCTGGGAGTGGTTTTTGAGACTCTGAAGAGTATTTATTAAATTTTGGTTTCAGATTAGCCATACACATTTTTGTATGCGTTTGTGCTAAAGGAATGCACAGCGTCATCTAGATCATCTGAGTTTCTCAGAGAATTTTGAGGTCAAGTGACTTTTCTATGAGAGTTCTAAAAAAGGCCCAGTCCACTGGGTATTAAGGGTATTGTTTTGGAATAGGAATCAGGGAAGACGTTGGGAGAACTGGGCTGTGATCAGAGGAGAGCTCGTTTAAGTTCGAAGCGGAATGATGAAGAGTGAATATAAATAAAATCAAGTAAATTAATCGTAGATCAAGCTCAAAGACTAATAAAAGAATGCCACTAAATAAGCATAAGTTCCTTTATTAGATATTTTTACTAGATAAAATGTTAAATTAAATATCATCTAAGCAGTACTTATCAATGTCCCCTGAACATATTTCTGTTAGTTTAATGAAAAATGTACAGATATGTAGAGGAAAACCACTGGTATTTAATGCTCTGTTCTTAACACCATACTATGGAAATTTAAAATTAAACAACCCTTAGTTTCTACGATCTCATATTTGAAGCACTTAACAGTTTCTGAAGCTTTTAAACACAAATTAATAACGTAAGCAAGACAAGGAATAAACTATACCGAATGGTTAAAAGTACAAGATATAGATATTCAAAACAAAATCAGTCGAAACCAACAATTACAATATTAAACTGTGTAAATCTCTACTCCCAAAAGTGATCTGATATAAGTCGGAAAACTTGCTTCTTAAACTTTAGAATCAAGTTGCACTGGGATTCTTAGAAAAAAATCTTCCAAATAGCATATCTGGTCTTTTTAACTCAATGAAGAACATGTAAAATACAAAAACAGGAGTGACTCGACAAGTGGTTGAGCAGGAGGAGAAGAATAAACATGATGATGATGTTAAAAAGGGTAGAGCATGTCAATGGGAAATTAAATGAAAATGAAGACAGGTTGATTTAGGATAACCAGCTAAGAGGAGCCGGAACAGGAAGAGGGAGGGAAGACTAGATTGTGATAAGTGGATTTTTGGCGAGGCATTACAATCATAAATATTGATAAAGATATTAGAGTAAGCCAATGAAATTGGCTTGATTATTAAATATATACAGCTGTTAGTGTTGTTACAAAATCCGAAAACAGGGTAACATTATCTACTATCTAAAAGATAGTTATAAGGTTTAGTTGTTGGAAAAGTAAAAATTGTTTTGGAAAATGTGTACATCTTGTGTAGAAGTACGTTGGGGTATAATTTTCTATTTGTAAATTTGATTTGTACCAGTGTTGATACTACGGGTAGTACGATTTTTAAATGATCTAAGGCTTTAGAGAAAAGAACAAACGTTAAAAACGACAATGGTTCCATCACTAAGTGGAATGAGCTTTTTGAGACAAGTTTAAAGAGATTTATGTTTATTATTGGTGGAAAAGCAAGTTTAAGGTTCAGAAAAGTATTACTAAGAGATTTCTTAATTTTCTCACAAAGGTTTAAGATTAAAGAGAGGGAGCGGAAATTAGATTCATTGTTTTGAGAGGGAGGTTTGTTTTAGGGAAGTGGAATTGTAGAAGTTATTAAAAAGGTTTCAAAAAGGATTAGGGCTCAGGAACAGACCATCAACATACTTTCTGAAGAAAATTGATAGAAGAGGAAGGTAAAATGTAGCGAAAGAGGTCGATAATATTAGAAATATCGTGAGTAAGATTTTACATATATTTTTCATTGTCTGATCATATGTCTACGTACTTATAATAATACATATCTTGGTATAGAAAGGGATTCAAGGTAAGTAAAATGGGATTGAATAGTAGCAGATTTTTGTCCTGGAAAAAATGATAGAGTGCTTTTGGAAAATCGTTTGTAATGATATAATCTTTATGGATTTGAAAGGATTCAATTCGCATTCTTAATTTGATTGAGTATTTTCGTATCGCAAGAAATTTGTTTGATATATAACTGGTATGAGGGAATTCTCTAAAAGATCATTTAACAACATGTAGCTACAGAGAGTGTCGAGTATCTTCCATTCTGATGGCTTCCCTATTTATTTACTATAATTTACAAAATTCATCATCCTAACTATACTTCCCTTCCAAACAATAAATAAATTTCATAACTTACAATTACCTTGAACTTTCCCTAAACTTAAATTTAATTTTCCACCAAAAATATTCTTGTTTTTCTTCATACCCACTTTAAAGATTCCATTTTCCGTGTTAGAATCAATTTTGTTAATAAAATCCAATCATTCTCCTATTAAATTTTTTGATAAACCACTTCAATTAACCATGCATCATTTATTTTGTTGACCTTATGGCCCTATTTCTTGTTAATTCAATGCACATAAAAACCATATTATCGTAATAAAAAAAAAATAATAATAAAAAAAACTATCCCCCCAAAACAAAACTTAAAAATTTCACATTCTCGCAGCTGAACTTTATGAAGTTAAACTGTCAGAAATCGTAAAAACACTTACAGTACTATCTATCAAAATATGTAGCCAATATAGAACCAGTAACCGGAGACTTAAACTAATATAATAATATTTTTGGAGATAATAAGTCAACCGTCGAAATTGATGGGGATTTGGACTTGAGATTTGAATAAATAAAATCTAATTTGTAAACAAAAAGGTTTTTATTATTAGCAACGTTTTGGCCTATATTTCAAACCAGGGGTTAAAATTTATTTTATTTTTTTTCATGCAAATAAAATAAAACCATAATAACGACAAAATTGACTAAGATTATATTTCTTCCACTTAAAGTAATATTTTTCACATAATATAAAATAATTTCCACTTCATCTCATTTTAGTACTTCACCAACCGGCCTTTCATTTTTCTATATTGGCATTGCCTTGTAGTAGCCTCATGCAAACTAATCCTTCAAGGACAAGCCGCCTTTCCCCCTGTAAAACACCGATTTTCATCAGAATTTTCCCTTTATCTAACGTTCTCCCTCACTACCCCTCCATAATTTTTAGATCCATAATTTTTTATAAATTCTTATCAGAGACTCATTCTTAATTAATCTAAAACAGGAGAGTCTTTCCCTCGAACTCCCCCATTGGTATGTGCACTTTTCAAATTTTTGTACTTCCCTATTTGCCGTATATTTTCCAATATTTATTCTAAGTATTCGTTTATTTATATTGCTGATTACACATACTGAAATTGTTTTGTTCTCTCTTTTTCTATTGTATTTGTGCATTTTTTAGTCCTGTATTAAAATTTTCTTGGCACATTTCTTTTGTAACTCAAACCTGAAAAAGGCCTAAAAATTAAGCTAAAACTTTGGCACTAATAAAAACTTATCCTAATAACATCATAATCATGAACTTTGTTTGTTTAGGTTAATTTTCAACATAATGGTTATAAACTCACCTGCAGGAATTTATTGTGGTATTGGAGGAGATTGTTTTCCTCCGAGTCATCTGCGAGCATACTCTTCTCAGATGCAGATAGCCAAATGGGACTGGTTAATTGTAAATACCGCGTATGTTTATAGTATTTATATGATAATCCTCTTTTAAATCTAACATGTTGGCGATTCGATAGTTGATTAATGGAACGTCTAGGAATTGCAGCATATTAATGCGTGATCCGAAACCAGTACTGTCGTGCAAGGACCACATATAATCCCATTATGCAAATTGCAACTGGTGGTGCTGTTCACCAATGCGCGGTCCTCATCCAAAGTGCATTCAATCAATCACTTAAATTGCAATTGCTGATCATATAAACATTCATAATCAACAAAATATTCCCAGCAATAATAACATAAGAAGTTTTTACAGGCAATTATTTTGACAAAATAAATTAAATTGCCTACATATTCTCCCAAAATATGTTTAACGTAGAACTTAACTGATATTTCATTTTATGTAAGCTAAAGGTATGTAATAAAACCAAATGAGAATTGTACTAAACTACATGCACAATCTGTCATATATTTATATAGTGCACACCTTACTAAAGTGTGTGTGTGTACAAATTTTTCTGATTATAATCACATGTAAGAACGTAGTTTCAGACCTCATAATCCAAAATCATTTTGTTAAATTTCCTAATGGACTTATGTATGATTTATTATGTCATACAGTAATTAAAGCTAAATAACATGTTGTAAATGACCAATAAATATATATACATATTTCTATATTCGTACTCACACATCAATCATTACCTACATTAATACATGGGTACTCATACTATTGCACTGTATTATTACCAATTGTTTAGTAATAATACAGTTTAATATTAAACTGCGTTACAAGTTTATTATTTCTAAGTAATTGCTGAATTAAAAGTTAACTTAAACGTATGGTTTTGACCCATGGGAGTTTGAAAAGAGTTTGACTCTTCCAAAATTAGTTTCGTCCATTCAAGACCTGTATGAGACATTCCGCGTTCCTGTATGAGATATAAAATTACTTTTATTTAGGATATTAACAATTATATTTACATAGCATAATATNAGACTATAAAATATTCGGAAATGAGTAGGGGTTCGTTTTCATATATTTCCTTTATAAATGGACTATTTTAATCGATTTAACATGATTTAAGGGGTGACAATTATGAGTTATAACTATATGGATAATAATTGCATTGTTTACAACGCCTAGATATAGGGAAAAAACAATTTAACACTGAGAAGTATTTCACTATTTCTTCATCATATTAATTTATTTGTTTTTCACTTTCATGCGAGAAAGAGTAAAGTGAGGTGTGAATAGTATTTTATAAATTAGGAGCATTTACTTAGGATAAGTTACGGTCGGAAGCGTATAGCAAATATAAATGAATATTAAATGAAGATAAAAATAAATTTATACAGTATGTTCCTCTAATTTTGCGATGCATAAGACACAATGGCCAATACATTTTCGCCAAAAAGAACAAGTGGAGAATTACGAAAGGGGAAACCAATAACGCGAACTATAAACTTCCCTAACGGTGTAGTTGGACTCGAAGTTAGTGTACTACTAATGATTCCCAGAGTCACATGTCCCCTCCACTATTTACTGTAACGAGCTTTTATTAATGCTCTTCGTCGGTTTGTCGTTACATCTGTTGTAACTCAATGCCGCCGCGTAAGGACATGAGTATCGTTAGCGGGATTGGCGTATCCTTCGGGTTTCCCCGTACATAATCACAGCCGAATTATGTGAAAATTGTATTTGAATTCCTAGCTAGAGGAATATGAATTGACTGTAGTGAACTAAAAATTCAATTTAAAATAAACAATATTAGAATATAATATGCATTATAATCGTTACGAATTGATAAATAATAACTTACCCTCAATTTGAGACAGAAAAATTAATTTTAAAAAATCACTCAAGAACTTCATAATCTAAGAAATTTTCTCAGACTGTAGCAAAGATTGTTCTAAACAATTAAAATAATTCTAAATACGTAAATAGTTCTAAACAGAGCAATTTAAATTTACCTAACTAGCCACAGAGGACAAGTTGTTGAAATATAGGATCCGTAAGGATAAAGAGCATCCCAATAATTACATTCATAAATATTTTAATTAATTAGCGTTTCTAAAAAAATACTGTAGATAATAAATGTTTGATAATTATGTATTATCTTTTTATGAACAACAAACTGAAATGCTTCCTTGCCAATCCAATTTCAACTCAAAACTAAATTCCTTCATGTATTATGTATTTTATATTCCAAAGAATAAATATTGTATTCAAAAAATTGGAACCTACTGAGGAAAAGTAGAAAATAGCCAATATAAACATCTTAATCTATCTGAAATTATCATTACATTGCTTACATGGTGCATGATAATTATTAAATGGTGCATGTACAATAGTAAAAGTAAGTAAACTATTTGGAAATGAATGTAAGAATGAAGAACGTTCTTAAGAATTCTTTGTATACTTTTTCTTTGTAGTAGTAATAATGAAAAAATCTAACAAAAATAAAACAGTCAGACTATTGCCATAAAGTCAATAATAGTCCCATAGTCCCTCTCGGACTTAAGAAGTGTTTTTGCTAAGCTCGGAAAACTACAGAAGGTTTATGATCAGCATAACATTCTGGTCGCCTGATTCATTTCCATTCAAAGAATAATGGTAACCAATAAGAACTGGGTCTTTCCAGGAGCACGCCTATGCTACTTGAAGCACAGACATAAAAACTTATTCTGGAGTGAGCCTCAATTTCCGGCTAAGGCACCCATTACTCTAAATACACTGTACAACAAAAAAATATTTTTGAATGTTTCCTACACTAAATTAGTCTATTTCTACTAATTTTGGGGTGATAAAAATAAAAATAACATTGAAAAAAATTTTATTAGCTCTGGTTTTTGAGATATACAGCACTTAATCTTAAAGAGTAGTTATACTATACGTGAAAAGTGAAAGTACAAAAAACAATATTGTTATGTTTCTTTTAGAATATTTCAAGTACAAAATTGATAAAAAAAACATTATTCTTAGTGTTTTGACAAATAAAAGAGGTTTGTACCACCAAATTTCAATTAAGTCAATCCGATGTATTGTAAGATCGCTGTCGTTTAGCTTGTCTTTTATAAAACACTTCTGGAGCATCC
>KZ808354.1:202440-214218 GCA_000696205.2 Oncopeltus fasciatus
CAAAAACCATTAAAAAAACAAAAAAACATTTATTTCATTTACGTGGCAGTGTACTGTTAAAAAAGGTACTAGGAGATTTTTCCAACAGTCAGTGTGATGAATGCGCTCTAGTCACTAAAAAAACATACTTTTCCAAAGCTTCCGAATAAGAAATATAGAGTTTAATTGAAGTAATTAAAATGGAAGAGAATGCAATAATGGGATGTTTTTCGGGGGTTGAGGTCGCCTCATTGTTTGTGGGCAATTCAAGTGGATTAAGATTTGAATGAAGCTTGTGGAATTGGGGCGAATAAGCTTGGATTATCTCTTTATCCTTTGATTGGCTCCATAATAGCTCTCCACTCCTCTTTTCAAGTCAGCCCAACACGAGGTTCGATCCCCTCTCAAATATCAACGATTTTAATACCCTACCAGATTATTATCTGCCTCAAATTGGGTACCTAGCTACCGGGGTGAATTTAGCATAGCTCCCAGGTAAATAAATCCATTTGATTAATTTGAAATTATTCAATTAAACCTAATCATAAGTCTACATAAAGCCCAAAATGCTGATTTGAGAAAATTTTTTTTTTTTTTTAACTATTTATTTATTTATTTCTGTTAAATTAGAACATTTTGTAATTTGATCACCACAATGAATTAGAGAAAAAAATGGCATACAATATCAATCTTATGAGGAGAGAAGGTGACCAATGACACCACTCTCAAAAGAGAAAATAAATGCTCAAAAAAAAAAAAAAGTACGGAGGGTTTTTGACAGTAGAGATTAATAGTAGACAATTTTTTTTAGGGGGGAGGTTCGGTCAAGGTTGAGATCGGACAAATTTTCAGTCTTCAGCATTTGATCCAGATAGCAACCTGTCCTCTCTCACCTTCATGATAGCCCTGAATATGACTAACAATGTAAGCCAAAACGTGGACAGATTATAAAAAATTCACATTAAAAAAAAATTTCTTGGATCAACCTTGAGCGAATTAAAAAAAAAATTCTCCACTAAAAATTTGATATTTTTTTAAGGAAAAGATCTGTGAGTAACGTTTAAACATCTAATGTACAGAAAATAGTAATTTTGGGTTCATTTTTCAAAGTAAATTTTTAAACTAAACCAAAGGATTGTTTAGAATTTTTTCGTTGTAAAACTTACATGATTTACAAAAGAGAACGAAACAATAGGCAGTCAAACTTGAACAAGTAACAATGAAGACATATGATGTGGAACATTTACTATTATATGAAGTAACATACTTCTCATACGGTTCCATGAGAAAGNAAAGTCAATTTTATTTTTTTTATTTAAGTCTAAATTTTTTATTAGACGTATACATATATAATCTTCTACAATGTGACATAAGTCAGCCTAAAATGCGGTTTGATTGAGGAACGAGGAGTCCCAAGAGGAAAATTGTGGGATTGTACGCGACAAACACGCCAGCTTCCCCAGCAATTGTGTATTCATTCTCGTCAATGTTTCCCCAAGGTGTGTGTACATTCTCCAAGCCCGGTCGGAGCCACTGAACTTCCTCAGGAGCAAATATGACTCTGCCCCCCCTTCAACACACGAGTAACTTGGTGTCCTTGAATGTGTGAACTCCAGTCTGATGAATATTGAGAAGTTATCCTTACCCAGTATAATTTTCTGAATTTTATTACTATCTATCTATAACATACATTGGTGGATAAACCTATTTCAGTGACTTCTTTTGATATATAAAATTTATTTGTGATCTTTATTTAGCAGGAAAACTGCAAATGGGCCGGAGATTCGGTCATGGAATTTAATCAAAGAAAACTAGTTTGCAGGCCAAAAAATGTTCAATTCTGCCATTTTTTCTACTTTAGTTTCAAGACCGTTTCAGGGCAATGGGATTACAAAGGCCATGATCAGTTAAGAATGAGCAGGAAATGAGAGTCCTCCACCAGAAGAAACGATTCCACCAGCACCTTCTTTAAGCTGATGAAGGCATGCGATTTAGGCCGATACTATAGCAATAATGAAAACATTTTTGGTTTAAAATTAGCTTCGCAGTTGTTCGATTTTAAAATGGTAAATTTATTAATATACACATTAATATTAATTTATTTAAAAAGTAAGTACTCTAATTTTGGTCAAATGATAAATAAATGTAATTAATATGCACTCGTATAGTATTTCTATTAATATATAAGTTTGAACTCAACAAAACAACAAATCATACAGGAGTTGTGTGTTGACTGTAAAAATTTCTAGAATTTTAAAGTAATTAAAATGTTTATTGTAGAGTCAGCGTAAGCTAGGTGATCTCGCAGGTTGGAGCTGCATGTTCGAATGTAACCCAAGCTAATCTTTTTGGGAGAAATAAAATATAGCCCAATGTCATGGACAAGGATAAGAAATAAAAGACGAGCTATTTTTTTAGTGTTCAAATAAGTGAAGGAAGTTGTCTTTCTTTTTTTTTTTTTTTTTTTTTGGTCTTAGACGTCCGAGAAAAAAAAAAGTTTTTTTTATGGAAGGCAGGAATTTAAAAAAAAGTTTTTTTTAGGGAAGACAGGAATTAAAAAAAAAAAACCTCACATCAGATTCCAATATTTTCGGAAATAAATGAAACTACTGCACGAGTATTGTCTGAAACACTTCATTGTCATAAATTGTTATTTATAAATGGCTATTGCAGAAATCCTACATCGCTTGACAAAGCATAATAGAAATATTTAAACAAACATCAAAAATTTTGACAATGAACATCTTGTCAGTGATAGAAAAAAAATGAATGCATTTACCAAAGCGTATCATTAAATTTTTAAAATGAAAAAATCTTAGCATAAGAGCAGTCTAGAACTTGAATATAATTCTCCCCTTTCATAAGCGCAAGAAGGCTGTATTCCGGGCTTGATGAAAAGCTGCTTGCTTTCACCCTTAGCAAGGTGGTATTGCAGCCACACATCAAAATTGTATGATTCTCCTTCAAGTAAAGGAATGGAAGGGCTTAGAAGAGGGCTGAAAACGGTCCCGCCCCGCAAAAAAAAATTTAAACAACCCCCAAAAGCCTGAAATGAGAAAAATCCTGGGCAACAAAAACTGGGGAAAAAAAAACAAAAACAAGTCCAAAAAGGGTAAAATCCAATAAACCCAGCAAAAAAAACCGCCAAAAGCCAAAAAACAAGCGATAAAATTGGAACTCTTGATTAGGAGAATTTAGACTTCATTTATTTATCCTTTAGGGAAGTCGAATAGCACAGAAAGAAGCAGATAGGTTCTACGAAATTGACTACCGATGCATATCAAATCCAAGTAATATTTTTATACTAGTTTCTACTTCATTTACTACTCCATTATTTTTTTTTATATAAGCTTTATTTACCTACTACATTCAGTTAAAAATTAATAAAAACATTTTGTAATTTGATAACAATGTGTAATAGAAAATTACATTAATGAATGACATTAATGAAAGTTACATGAGGAGAGGAGGTGACCATTGACACCACTTTCAAATTATTTACAGACTATGTCTCCAGGAGGTCACGGGGCCATCTTCGTTCGAGCTGAGGGGTTGGAGTTGAAAGACAAGGTCTGTGCCAGTGGATTGGGATGGAATGACAGTTTACTGTGGAAGAGGCTAAAGCGGGAAGAAATGAGGCCTTGAAAAATAGGGATATTAAAATCGTGGTGAAGAGAGGAATTGGATGCGTAATAGGGAGCATTTGTGATTATTCGGAAAGTTTTGGATTGAAAGGACTGGATTCGTTGAATGTTGGATTTTCTACTCCGCAAACTCCATTATTCTACAACTTTATTTATTCTAGTATGTGATGATATTTAATATTCGGAAATCCCTCAATACTATATTTAAACGCTCAGAAAACTGTTTAATAGACATTTAAATATGAAAATGAACTTAATCTGCCAAGTTATCCTTATCAACCAATGTTTATATTCCTTTCATTGTACACTGTTGATAGATTCTTAATGAGGACTAGATTAAAAATAGGGTGCGAAAATGATCAGAATGTAAGCCAGGGAGGTTTATGGATTATAGATAATTAATGGGGGACTTATGTGTGGCCAAACTCATCTTCAAGCTTTATGAGAGATCTGAATGCTGACAAATAACTCCAATAAATTCTAAAGGGGGAAACTAAGCCACCCCTCTGCGGCGAGCTGGTCTCACGAAGGGCAGGGTGCTGGAGAAAATGGGTGTTAGAGAAGGGCGCCATCCCCCTTTCTGGCAGACCATTACTAAAATTATTTAGATTAGGCCTTTCCTTCGCTCAAACCTCCCTGAAGATAAATACGGCGTTCCGAGATGGTCGAACAGGCCTTCTTCTTCACCAGCTTATATAACTCGTTTTGCTTCTCTTTAGTCGCCACAATAAATAGAGAAGGGCTGGCAAACGAGAGCAACCCACAAGAAAGAACTTTGCCCTGGAGGAAGAATTCGATAAGCAAACTTTTCAGAGTAAGGGATGTGGCTACTTTTGAGGGAGCCTGAAACAAGATGCTTCCTAAAGTAAAAAAAAAAAAAAATAAAATTAACCAAAATTTTTTTTCAAAGCGTCTCGTTCAAGGGGGCTAGGACCAACATCAAAGTATCATTGAAGGCTTTACGTTTATTTCAGAAAGAGAAAAATAACACTCTAAATAATAAATCCTTGTTTGTTCACAATTTTTTTTCATTTTACTTAAAAACCTTCTACTTCTGAATAATATAATTCTGTACCTAACTCAATAACTCTATCATTGTAAATCAAGGAAATTCTTCCAGTAACTCCATTTATAGATATTCACAGATGCATACATAAAAAGCTCTAAAATTTCTAAAAAAAATAGGTTTTTTCAAGTTATGTAAGTTATACATTATGTGCACACATACATGCATTCATGACTGTATATTATTATTATTATTATAGTAAATGTTAAATATCATTCCAGATCATAACTCTTCTTGAATATTAAGTAGAACTTTAGGTGCCCCGATATAGCACCAACCCCAATTTTTCAATTTTGCTTTGTGACTCCTCAATGCTTTCTTCTTTCCTTCTTTATTTACATGAATTTCCATAAAACATGGATAAATTAAGGAAATTTTTCATGTATCATTTAAATGGACTTTAATGTGTGAAAATACATCTTATAAGTGGAAGAGAACAATGCCAGTTAAAGGATCGACGACTAAACGTGGCTCTCGCCAGGAAGAAAGAGTAAGATCACATCGCCATCGCAGTTACTTTTCTATCTTGCTTCATATGTTTATTTTTGTAGAAATGTTTTGGAATATATATTTTAAAAAATTTGATTTTGCACTATTTCCTACCAACTTTTTGTAACTAAAATAAAAAAAGTTATCAACATTATGAGTTATAGTCTCTTTCTTAACCCAATCTCCTTTTTGACTCATTTCAATATGAAATAAATTCATTAAATAGTTAACTACATTGTGCCTAAATATCGATTTAACTTTTAATCAAATTAATTATTAATTACAGAATTATTACAGATTATTTGTATGGAAGAATAATTAAATATATGCTCATACTTTTAATATGCATTTTTTAAAATGTGTTTAAGCTAAAATGCTATAAAGTAAAATTTTGCACCCTTTTTTTTTTCAGATTTTTAATAAACAATATTAAGAACATAGATATTCGTTTTTGAATCTTAGTCTGTTCCACAGGGCAGTGACCCATCATTTTTATCCTTTATACTGCAGACATCCATACTCGTCCTAATACTCTTTTAGCCCTCTTTGCAGATGAAAAAGCAATTTCTCTCCACCGATCCTAATTCGAAAACCGCTTCTAACATTTTACAAAACCATCTTGACGCTATTCAGCAGTGATGCAGCGAATGCAGGATCATAATAAATTCATCCAAATGTGCCCAGGTAAATATCCAACAAAGGTAAGATTCTCCGGATAATATTTCATACAATAACATCCATACACCTCTGTCTAATTCAGTTCACTACCTTGGATTACACCTTGACTCACGACTCAACTGGAATGAACATACTAAAATCCTGAAATTTAAGATGTAATAAAATAATAATAAAATTGCAGCTATAATAAAAACTTATTTGTTTACAAAATAGTTTTACTTTTTTGAAATCCCATGACTGATCCCAATCCATCATAATAATATCATAATCATTTTCAAAGATGGTTTGATAATATCACAAATCACCCTCCCCCCATACCTATATAGACTGAATATCCTTAATCCCTATGTTATATTTTCCATCTTTGTTTCTTTGACATACATATTTCTTCAATTCTTAAAGTTTTACTTCATCTTCTTTTACAGCCTTATAAATAGGCGCTCAAAGCTCACAACAGACAATAAATTGACACTTTACGAGCCCATAATATGACCAATCTGGACAAACGATGCTGAAATCTAGGGTTCTGCTAAACCTTCCAACATTCAGCGAATATAATCCAATGTCCTAAGAAGAATAACAAATACAAATGTTAAAGATGTTAACTAACAAAATGTAATAAATAAAGATTTATTTACACTTAAAAAAATATTCTTCATTTGTACTACCCTGAAAAAGTTTCAATTCCGAATTTTATTTTACCAAACTAAAGTTCTGTACGCTGGATCGCGCAGAGAATCCGATCCCACTGTACTTGATGTGCATCAAGTACAAACAGTGCCTCAAATGCCATAAAGTAGCGAATGGATAGCCATTGGAGACAACGTACAAGAGTGGAAGTGGCGATGAATTGAGCAACCCCCCAAGAATTTGTCGTTGATTGACCTGGATGGGAACCCTCAAAGAAGCGATTTTGGGATATGGGGAGGAAAATATGTCAGATAAAGACTGATTGAGAGTGGTGCCACTGGTCATCTTATCTCCTTGTGTGATTGTCATTAATGTTAATTTTTCTACTATTCATTCTAATCAAATTACTAAATGTTTTTTTTTTTTTAATTTTTAAACGAATGTTAAATGTTAATAAAGGTTTAAAAAAAAAAAAAAAAATTTGACCCGGTTTTTTCCGGGGATTAGACTTCGGTGTCTAATGGGACTCATTAAACTTAAATCTACTTAAATCCATTTAAAAAAAAAAAAATGATCGTTTAATAAAGAAAAATTGTTTTTATTTTTGTTGTTGTTTTTTAAATATTAGTTTAAAATATGAACGTTTATGAACGATTTTGCTGAGAAGGTTGATTAGTTTGCCTATATCTTTCTTGACATTTTTTTTTTTTTACTTTCAGACATTTCGGGAACTTGTGAATAGCTTGATTTTACTGATGGAAATCTACTAAATAAAGCTAAAAATTTTCTTGTAAATCGGTTATACATAGGTTAGCACCTTCAATCCTCTCACACATACTAATACTTGTACATATCGCTCACACGAAAGCTTTGAATTGCCACACGGTAATTAATCCTCTTTCCTGTCAGGGTGTTCGAGTACATGTGGACTCGTTGGGAGCCCGCCTCGTTCTACGTAAATTATTGTCTGCGGTTTTGCATAGACACTACGGTATTGAACACTGGCAGACACTACGAAGGAAGCCAATCTCCTGTCTTGCTACATCAATTTCCTCCCCGAAACGACCAGATATATTTGTATTAGTCTGCTAGCCTACTTGCAATTGGATGCTTCCAGCAGAGACCTGTTTCTACCGTGTACTTTATTTCCTGCAGACAAATGTAGACAAAGCCCTTCTTTTGGGCTGTCTGATCTCTCAGACTCCTGGCCAATGGGAACACCGAATTTCGGACTATTAAAGCTTCATCTACAGCTCCTAATATAATTTCTAAAAACCACGAATCTCATGAGAATTATTTAGCCATTAAAAAAGTATTAAGAAGGTGTTTGAAGGCTTGAAGTATGGTAACATTAAATATTACTTATATTTATTTCTTAATACGATGGAAGCCATATAGGAATTAATTAAATACATAAACATTGGATTTTGCCTTTGATGTAACTGAACAACAAAGTTTTTGTTTCGGGGTTGAAATTAGCTGATTTTAATGTATTTCTACGTGTTAAAACCGAAAATGACCATAAAAATTATATATTGGCTCTCGTTTTCAAGATATAGTATCATTCTATTATATATATATTGAGTTTTCAACAAATGAAATATTTCATCACCAACAGTTGGTACACATGTTTGTTTACATAACACCCCTCCCATCAGCTGTTCATAAGTAGTAAACATAACCTTTGCGAGTTTGTCAATTGTACGCACGTGGTTGCTATTGAAATTATCGTGTGAAGTTGATTTTTAAATTAATTTAAGTGCTGATCTGAAATGCCTCGAAAGTGTGTGAATTCTGTCGATAGCTTTTGCTATGTATGTGGTGAAATAACATTTAAGGCTCAGAAACGTAAAATGTCACCTATCATTAAGACTGCCTATGAACATTATTTTGGTGTAAAAGTTGGAGACCAAGATAAATCATGGGCTCCTCATATATGTTGTAATTCTTGTTCCGTCATATTGCGAGAGTGGCTGAAAAATAACAAGCGGGCAATGGCTTTTGCAGTACCTATGGTTTGGCGTGAGCCTACCAATCATACAGACGACTGTTGTTTCTGCTTAACTCCTCCCATTAAGCAAGGTTTATCTATGAAGAAAAGAGGAACGGTGAAATACCCTTATCTCCCATCTGCTCTTCGGCCTGTACCACACTCAGACAATTCGCCAGTCCCTACTCCACCCCAAAACTATGAAATTTTAGAGGAAAGTGATGAAGTCTGTTTACAAGAAGCAACCCATCCTTCTACATCCTATGACCCTGATTTTGATGTAAGCGATAGGTCTAGTGATCCGCAGAGAATTAGTCAAACAGAGTTGAGTGACCTTATAAGAGATCTTGGCTTGTCTAAGGAAAAGGCAGAGCTGTTAGGGTCAAGACTACAACAGTGGAATCTTCTAAAACATGACGTGAAAATATCTCAGTACAGACAGCGTCTAAAAGATTTGCTTCCTTTTTTATAAAAGACAAGCTAAACGACAGCGATCTTACAATACATCGGATTGACTTAATTGACATTTGGTGGTACAAACCTCTTTTATTTGTCAAAACACTAAGAATGATGTTTTAAAATATAACAGTTAAAATTTATTTCCAAATATTATTCCTTTATCATTATTAAATGTAACTAATTAAACATTTGTTTATTTAAACGTTACAGGTGCGTTCTTATCCCAACTAAACTTAATAATCGTTTTTAATTGTTACATCTCAATTGTCATGTAAATAAATAATAAATCTCCAGTGCTTTATATGGTTTCCATTTAGTGCGAATATCTGGAAAAAAATCAATAGGAAACTGTATTAATATAAATTATTTGTCTACTAACATGAACTAATATGACGTACTTATTATGAAAATATATTTCAGGCGTTACTGAACTTTACCGGAAATGTTTTAATAAAATATGAAATACCTACTTTAAAAATTGCTTACGAAGAAAAGTTTATTTGCTTATTTATATTTATAACATATTGAACGAACTATAATTTAGCTTATATAATTTATTATCGGTAAAATATTGAAATAATATTTTCATTGAATTAAACAATGACATGCGAAGATTTATTTAAAACAAACAGAATTATGATAAAACTGCTGCTGTAATAATGCTTTCAAGTCCAGCGGTAATATTTTTTGAATGACTTTTTCTGTTGCACAAATTTTCACTGTATAACCTTCTGTATAATTTAAAATTACGAATATTATTGGGAATATTGAACATGTAGGTCATCATTTGTTATAGGTATAAATCAGCTGAGGATTTGATAGGCTTAGTATAAACAGAGTATAAATTTTAGCAAAATATTTAGGAAATTTAATTTTCTACTGTAATAAAATTAAGCTATACTGTTGCAAAAAATAGTTCCATTTACATATTAGTGTGCGTGCGTGTGCTTGTGTAACCTGTGTATATGGAATACAATTTTAATCTGAAGATGAAAGTGGAAAAATAATTTGATACAAAATACTTTTTTGGAAGCCAAAGAGTCATTTGTTAATTATTTGAATGAAAAATTGGAATTTTATTAACTAGTATATATTATCATAATAATATTTACGAAATCAAATACATTGTGTAGGGGTCTTTTACGCGATTCCAATTAAAAAATTGTCAAAATCTATATTTTATTGATGTTATGAAACCTATTTTTTCATCAAGTATATTTTACATACATTCATCTTTTATTTCTATCAATATTTTTTTAACTGCATATCCACATGTGCAAGCGAGCTGAACAATGGAGTTTTTCAGAACACCAGAGCAGTTTTATAAGTGAAAATCCGGACTATTGTTATTCTACACCGGCAACACGCACCTCCTTTGCAGGGGACATATTTTTTAGTTTAGGATTAGTCAGCGGAGGGTAGTTTGAGGAAGGGAGAGAGTACACGGTGGAACACTACATTCCAAAGAGATATGAAAGTCTGTAGTTGGCTGTAGAAGTAGAAGTCGGTGGTTGGAATGAGGTTCGTTCGCTGTTACGACCTGACGCTCAAAAGGCCGGCAACCACACACCTTCCCTGAAAAATGTAATTGCCTCTAGGATAATCCACAGCCTATCGTTTGTTCTCTCCCCTTTAATATGCACCGCGTTTCTTTCCCATCCCCTAACGGTCGGCTATTCCCTTTTTTTCCTTCTTTCTTCTCCAACCGGAGAGCAGAAAAAAACCTTAGCACCCTGGTCTTTTATTACATTCATAGCAATAATAGTCGCATGTAACTCACTTGAGATCAATGAATTTTTTTTTCTGCTTAGATGGACTTATAGAAAACAAGTTTTTTTTTTTTGGAAGTCATAATTTATTTACATTTCTTTGATTTGGCAAAAAAGTAAAAATAAGAAAAGCCTCTTTCCCTCATTATTCATTAGTTATTTTGGAATTAGTTATTCCCTTTCTTCCTCCAGTAAAATGATTCGTAAGAAAAATTGAAAACTGAGGTAATATACCACAACTTGTTCATTGCCGAAATCAAAGATCATTAGTTATTGGAAGACATAATTAATGTGTTTACCGTTTCTTCTTCCGGGTTGGACTACGTGAACATAATTAATGTGTTGTTAAAGACTAGGGAAGTAGATGCCGTGAAGATTAGAACTGTGAGGAAATGGGCCGATGAAGGATGCCAGATGCTTCCATGCTTTTGGACATCAAAAGCAGGGTTACTTTTCAACTTTCAGTCTTGATTAGAATTTCTCGTCTCTTCCAGGAAATTATAAAAGCAGCTCGCTAGTGGCTCCCAAGTCAGTGATAAGTTAGTCTCCGTCTGTCAGTTACCGTGGCAAATCGCGTGTCAGATCGTTGGGCTGGCAGTAGCCTTTGCAGGGCCGGTAATAGTGAAGTGATAAGTGACTTTAATTAACAAGTTCCTTTCAGGTCTTTATGTGAAGAAGCACATTTTATTTATTTGTATACATTAACTAATTTATAAATATTATTTTTTTGAGGTATTTAATTCTACGTAAATTTTACTAATTTTTAGTGCAAGGGAAAAGAATAAAAAATCTAACTGTCCCAGCCAGGACTCGAACCTGGATCTCTTGCTATTAGGGCCGGTGCATTTGTCAATTATGCTACCTGGACCAGTCCGATAAGTTATTAAAATCCCCTCACTGGAGTCAAGAGTTAATCTCCGAGGCCGACGAATATATCGTCTTATGCTCGGAGGATCTGACATTGTCAAGCTTTTTAAATAACTCTCGTTATTTACTATTAAATTTTAATTTTATCAATATTATTTTTTGTGGTATTTAATCCCACGTAAATTTTACTAATTTTTAGTGCAAGGG
>KZ808355.1:17492-30409 GCA_000696205.2 Oncopeltus fasciatus
TATATATATATATAATTAAAGCACTCCCAGCTTATATATATTCACACTCACAAATAAAACTTCTTGCAGTTAATTAAATGTCACATTTTTAAATTCACTATAGCTGCATGTGGATATACATTGACGTATATACATATATATGTGCATTTACTCATACCTTCCACTTGTTAAGACTTATTTCTTAAAAATGTATTTATTAAGGGGATTAATATAATCACAACAAAAAATTGTTTTATTAATTTATTAACATAATTTATTTAAGTTCACTTAAGCTATTTTCAATTAAAAATAGTTTTCTTAAATTCAAATTTTATTTTATTTATAATACACAAGAAATTTACAATAAAGAAACTTAGCAATTTTTACATAAAAAACTTACTCGAATAAATACAGAATATTTTACAAAAGAATTATAGACAATTAAGGCATTAGTTATACACCTTCTGTGAAAGAGTTAAAAAAATAAGCCTTGAGTTGCCAAGAGATTTAAAAATGGAGTATAATTAATTATAAAGAGTAGTCTACATAGTTGATTATTCTTACCCATTTAATACTTTATTACATCATATTTTTTAATTTCTAGGCATACTATTTTCAATAAAAATGTAGAAAATGAATGAAATGAAAAATAACAAATATTTATTTCAATTTATGCTTTGAAAAATTGAGGATATATAACCAAAATATGAAATGAATGAATCATAATGAAAATGTTAATGTATGCCACAGATAACCAATTTTAATTATTATACTATCATCTATCCAATATCTTAAAGAACAACCAAAACTGATACAAAAAAAAAAAAAAAAAAAAAAAAAAAAAAAAAAAAAAAAAAAAAAAAAAAAAAAAAAAAAAAAAAAAAAAAAAAAAAAAAAAAAAAAAAAAAAAAAAANTTAAGTGAATAAAACCTTGTTTTTTCTTCTTAAATAAAATATAATTCTTCTTCCATTTATTGAAAATAAATTTTTTATATAAGTGAATAAAGTTAACTAGAAAAGTCAGACATCATAGAAAATTAAGGTATTTAAGCAACAATTAAAATTCATTGATTGTTTAAACTATTGTTATTTATGATGATACTCTGGGCTTTAGTTCTTCAAAACATGGTCGGAGAAAAATATAGTTTTTCTTGGCTGGATTGTAAAATTCGTGGCCCTGCAACATAAAAAATTCACAAAATAATTGTATGGTTCTAATAATATGTAATACATATACAAATGTAATGACATTATTCTATAAACTAAATATACAGATCTAATTTATAAAATAGATATAAATATCTAATCTATAAAATAGATAGACAGATTTAATGGTGAATCTATAATTTACCTTTTAAGATCCTAATATACTTTAATATGAAAGTAAGCAAAATATTCATATTTATAACTAAAAGAAATATTTATGCCACTCATTAAAAGCTACAAAATACAAGCAGAATTTTTGTTATAGAGTAAGCCTAAGATTTAAGATTTTAAATCTTAGGCTAACTCAATATTACTATAATTATAATAATTATATTAATAATTGAATATAAAGCCATTAAATTTAATTGTATTATCCCAAAAGAATTAAGTCTCCCTTAAAAGCTCTTTGGAAAAGAAAAGATAGCTAAAGAAAGGAGACCGAGACAGCAAAGTTGAAATAATGCCAACTAGACTACCTACTTGACCTACTAAGTAAATTGGGAAGTATTTCAATAGGAACCAATTACAGTAGAACAAAGCAGACAGAAAATTAATCCTTAAAAATCATTCTTTAATAATCAAAACATCATAAATTTAAAACACAATTTTAATACATGATGAGATTATCAAAAATGTAATAAATAGATAAAAGAGATAACTATAAAATCTGAAGAGATCTCCACTGTGCTTTAACATAGGCCAATTTCTATTCAACATTAGAAAAAATTTTGTGTTTGAAGAAAATCAAACAATAATAGCAAAATATGAATATTTCCCACTTCATATACTTAAAATATTGATTACAAAATACAATGAGCTATATGTTATAACTAAAAAAGATGATGGGATTATAACAGAAGGAAATGTATACAACAATAAATAACAAACTTCAATTTGAAGGATTTCTAATACTGTGGTAGCAAGGGGACAACTTATTAAAAAATAAAAATAAAATAAAAACAGGAGCTGCAACCCACAAACCAAAAGGGTAGAATTTCCTTTTTCCACTTAAATTAGCAGAACAAATGTCCTTAAATATATTAAATGTAAATTAAATCTTTAATTTTCATTAAATAATTTTTTAACAAGAATTTAAAACATTTTTTAAGGCCAAGGATAGGTAGCAGACATATTTTCCTTCTAATTACAAATTAATAAATAGAGTAAACCTGGAAAAATTTTCATTTCCTTTCACTACATCATAATTAAAAAGGTTTTATTAGAAAAAAAATAGTACCTAATAACTCATATCATGATTAGACAAGTAAATTTACTTCTGATAGCAAGGTAGATAAAGTAAGTATATTTTTATACATATGAGTATGTTCTAATTAACATTGAAGAATTTTGAGCTGTTTTTCATAAATATGAGCATTACAGTAATATCAATTGGTTAACACAATAATAATAAAAAAATGTAAGGCAAACTTTCTCTTATCAAAAGAAACATGTCTGATAACATGTTTAAAAAAAAAAATATTGGTTTTCATTTAAAATTTAAACATTTAGAAAAGAGCAGACTACTCATCTTGAAAAAAATGTTTTTGAAAAATTTCAGAGCTCAAACATAGACTCACTTTAAACTTCATATAATTTTTGATGTTTATGAAAAGGGAAACAGATATTTTTTAAATGATACATAAGGAAGTTAAGAAAATATCCTGATACCTGAATTTTGATAAAATAATAAGCCTTTTTAGTCAATTCTGATGGGACCTGAAGTTCTGAATAATAACAAACAAACAGTTCACTTCCTTCAGTGTAAGCAAAATACTTGCTAAATGCAGAGAGTGTGTGAATACATAATCAAGTTATTTAGGTTAGGAAAGCAAGATATTTTAATAATTTTATTTTACATACTAAACCTAACTGAAGATCATAATTAATTTAATAATTTAAATCCATGAATATGTTTTACAACTTATTCTTTGTTTTAAAAGTCAGATTAATGATACTAATATGCTGTTCAGATTAATGATGATATATGCTCTATGAAGGACCTATATATTTTCCAACTGTCACAATTCATTGCGAAGCACTGTATCTGTTTAATTAGCCCATTTTCTGCAACAGTCTTTCATGAATTTATTAGTAGGTAATAATTAGTTGATTATAGTTAGTTCTAAAATATCTTTCTTTTAGTGGCTAAGGATGAAATGTTTCAAAGAATAAGTAAAAAGTGCTTATTTTCACTGAAAATATTATTGTTAAAATAGTCGATTTTATGATTTTGTCATGGATAATGGGATAAGAAATCCAAAATAATATAACTAGAGATTTTTTCCACCCAGTATTTTTTGTCTACCCTAGTTATATTGTTATAGCCATTAATAACATATAACAACTCTACTGCCCTTACGAACAAATAAATAAATCAATAAATATAAAATATAAATTACTCAAAGCTAATTAATAAATATGTACAAATAAATTAAAAGTGCTTTTTACATGGAGGCCTCAGAACAACTTGCTTAAATTGTCTCCACCCCGATGCTCTCTCTCTATCTCTTTTTTATTTTATATTTTTTATAATGTTNAATTTTTATTTTACTTTATTTAATTTTAATGTTTTATTGCTGCCTCTTTCAGTTTAATGTATAGTAGAGTGAGTTGATATTTGATTATCAGTCTGTTGTTATTGAGGCGTGTGTCAATCTGAAATTTTCTCTCAAAGAACACATCGCAGATACCAAACACGGATGCACGGAGAGGTCAGCTCTAGCAGAACACTTCGCCAACACCAGCCACCACATCAAATTCGAAGGCACTTCAGTAATGGCCCAGGAAAGCAACTACTATCGACGCACCATCAGAGAAGCCATCGAAATAACAAAGAATCCGAAAAATATCAACAGGGAAGAAGGTTACAGACTCAGCAAGAACTGGAAACCAGCGCTAGTCGACAAGAGGATCCAGCAAATCAGTGACCAGCTACCTGACTACTCCGGAGACCAGCCGCCAGAAGACAGGCTTCGCCCAAGGACCGGACCACAACGGATATAAGTACCCCATCACAGGATGTGCGAAAGCTCGGCAACTATCAACAACTTGACACGGTCCAACCCGGAAGAAGAAACTGTACATACATCTGACCACCGTGGAAGCCTACGTGAACATAATGTAATTATGATTTACAATATTAAATAAAAAACTCAGTAATAATAATAAATCTTGTTTTATCATAGATCTAAATATTTTTATATTTTAACAGTCAAGAATTGAATGTATTTAGACAAAATGTGCTGTGTATAAGAGTAAATGGTAGGGGGTCGCATATATAGCATCACAAACAGTAAGATCAAAAAATTTCTAAAATATTTAAAAACCAAACTTAATTAAATGCTTTATAAAATTTGCCTGGAGAAAGACTTAAGATCTTGTGATTTGTCCAAAAATCAATGCTGATCTGCTAGTAATGTCAATCAATTTTATTACGTTCATATTTGAGTTGAAGCTGTAATTAAAAGAAATATAAAATTAATCTAAAATAAATAAATTATACTTCATTATATATATACCTTAGACCAATCATAACTGACTGCATAGGCAAAAATTTGGCCATTGTGAGAAAATGCACATCTAATTATTGACTGTTCCATTGTTTCTGATGGCTTCAGCTTGGTTCTAGCATCTTTATCCCAGAAACTGAAAGTTCCGTCAGAACCAACTGTTGCAAGGGTACCATGAACTGGATGAAATGCTATATCATTAACCTAAAAAGAGAATAATCAAATAAAAATTCACTTTCTGTTTTTCAAGAAACAAATTATGACAATTCAAAAATCAAATTAGTTACATAGGTAACAGATATATATTACTAAAATTTTTAAATAAAATTAAAATAAAATAAAACCAGTTTCTTGTTCAGTTGTGGACAATTTTTGGATTGGACAATTATTAAATTTCAGTAAATATATACTATGCTAACGAATGAGAGATTTAGCAGATCACAATCCTTCTTTTCTTATTTTACTTCAAGACTTTTCAGAGTTTAACCTCGAACATAAATTTCAAAAATAAAGAAAAAACTTCTGTGAAGTTAATCCCTATTATTTACAATTAAAAAATGTTCATTAATACAAATAATTTATTTTTGTAAAAGCATGATTTAAAACTACGCCATACACTAATACAATGCATATGAGAACCCAAGAAAAAATATTACAAACAGAATGAAAGCAAATAAAATACACACAAGTTTGTTAGTCATCTTCTATTTCCCAACTGTCATAAATGGGCCACTGATAATTGTGTTTGTAAGATTAGTAAAGTATGAAATAGTTACACTGCATGGATAAAAGACAAAGAATTAAAATGATAGAAAAAGTTATAGGAAATTAAAAGCGATCTAAAGTCCTGGAAGAAATAAATATTTTATTCTAATGAGAATTTATATTGATAATAAGCTCCAAGGATTTTGAAACTTCTGTTATTTTCTACCTACCAAAGAACAAATTTGTATAAATTTGTTAACATTAAAGTGAGACTTGGCATCCACAATTATAACTAAAATATACAGCTCTAAGAAGAATCACTTATACTGCCCTTATCTCAGGCTCTCCCATTCTGTTCCATTGCTTCTTTCACCATAGGACACAGTTCGGTAAGCCTTCATTCAATTGGTTAGTAGTAGTAGTCGATCATAATGGAGGGCAATCAACTTCTAGGTTATTTCAATTGGTTATATATGTTAGAATCATTTATTAAATATAAACTGGTAATAGATCTTTATAAGTATAATCAGACATTAGCTACTATTTCTCCTTCTTTAAACTTAATGGAAGTAGACTTAAGATATATCCTTATATCTCATCAGACAAAAACTATACTACAAAACGCCTACTTAATCTTATCGAAATTTATTAATAATTATTATAGATATATAATCTAATGCTGTTTATTTGCATTATAGTTGCTATTTAACTTACTATACAATACAATAAATTATACTAAATTTGTACACCTCTTGAATATAAGGCATGGACTGTTTTCTAGGTCTACTAACTTTCTCTTTTTTCTCTTCTTTTCTTATGGTAACATCATTTAAACTTATTTCTTCACAAAGTAAATCATGAAACTTGTGTCTCTATGATATTCAATTTCATGTAATTAATAAAATAAGCTACCCAACAAAATACTTTACATTTAAAAGGAGTTTTATATTATAAAATATTTGTCTACAATTATGTCTCAATTTAGTTCCCATCAACATTATTGTCAAAAAAAAAAGAAAAAAAAAAAAGAAGAAAACTAACCTTAACCCTAGTTATAAAATGCTCTTATAACTGCTTATAACTAGTAAAATTATAAAAAAGAAGAACTTACGGCATAGATTTCCTGGTAACCACCGCTTGTAGAACTATTTGTTCGGTGGCATTTAAAAGTAAAATTGTCTTTAGGATTTTGGGGATTAACATACTGTATAGCAACTCTTCCTTCAACACTGCCAAGAGCAAAACCTATGAAGAAAAATATTTACATAAGACTTGATGTAAGAAAAAAAAAAAAAGCCAAAATATAAAAATATTAGTCTTGATGATATTTTTGGTATAAAAAGTATAAATTCCATCAGAATTTATTACTTAGGGTGTGCTAAAATCATTAAATTAATAATATATATTGTCAATTGTTTAGAAAAGAAAGAAGAACTACAAATCAATATTCACATTTATTCTAGCTTATTTCTTTTTTTTTTCTTTTTCTGGTTTAATTCTCATACAAAATAATTCTTAAAAGTAATATATTTTATAAATTGAGTTATTAGTACTTCCAAATCTTATCTATAGCTGAGTAAAAATTCTGTTTATGGTTTCTCCTGAAGTATACTCCTTATTTCTTTAAATCTTGTTAAAATTTGTTTTTTTAACCTATTATTAATATTGTCATAATTATGACAATTCCAAACATGAAGTTTAAATCTTGACAGATCAAGCTCGGCTAAAAATCAATAATTTCCCTTCAAGCTAGCCTCCCCTTTGCATTAATTTAAATTAATATTACAAAATACTCTTGTAATATTAATTAAACAGAGAGTGTAGCACTTAATAGCTCTGAAAAAAAAAAAGTGAAATTTATGTACTAATATACTACTATTGGCTTTTATGTTATTGGACTTCATATTATAACAAATCATTATGTATTATTATAATACAAATTTCAAATATGATTTATAAAGATTTACAAATCAATGGATAAACAAAAATCAATACTTTCTACTAATAATGGCCCCTCTTTTCCTAACATTGGTCTATTTGAACATTATACAGAATACTTATACATATAAATGATAATACTAATAAAACAAAAAATACATATTATGATATAATTTATAAATTAATAACATAAAAAATATTATGTACTTTCATTTAATGCTCTCTTCTCAAATACCCTTCCCTGCTCTGACATTGTAAAATAAAAAAAAAGCTTTAAATAAACACTGCCTTATTCCGGGTTGGGTTATTTACTGATCAGGGATCCTGTCACAGACTACTTCCCTCCTCTGGCCTCACAGAATCATGAATTTAGTTCAAGAAGGGCTGAAGATTCTAGGCAATCAGTTCAAGAATTACTTTTCTATAAATACTGAGTTGACACTGTCAGCAGAGATGGCTCCTTAGAAGCTTTACACATTTATCAAAAAAACTGAGTTGTTTGCCAATGATGGTTCATTCTAAGAAAATGGGGTTAATCTCTTCACAGTTGAGCTTAAAACAAATCTCAATAACCAATAATGTTCATTACGTTGTATTGCATAATACTCTAAAATGAACTAATTACAAAAAAATGATATTGAAGTAATTACATTTTTTTTTAGGGCATAAAGATTCAGGAAGAAATACTTGTTTCAAATGAGTTTAAACAAAACAGAAATTTCAAAATTTGCAATAATTTTTCTGAATGATAAATTTTAGTTCCTTCCTAGACAACAGAGGTTCAGGACGAAACACATTATTAGAAATGTGTTTATTCACAATGCATGGTATAATACAATACCAAAGTAAACAATGTATACTAAAGCTGTTCAATACACCATTCTTCTCAGCCTTAACATTTTGAACTATTTAATGAAAAATAGTATCCTTCACAGCTGGAAGCCTGCCTGAGATACAAATCCGATTAAAACAGAAGTCAAAATAAAAAAAAAAAAAAAAAAAAAAAAAAAAAAAAAAAAAAAAAANTTTTTACAACTATGTAAAATTATTTTGTACTTTTATAAATATTTATTTGGTTATGGTTTATTATCCCATGTAAATTCTAAACAAATAATGAGAGGGAATAGAATAAAAAAATCTATCTGTCCCAGCCAGGACTCGAACCTGGATCTCCTGTTAGAATCAATCATAACAATGATAGGACATATTATAACAAATTATAATGTTAAGGACCAATAGGAAGTTAATATATTGTGGCCCTGCCCACAGTAATTTTCTCATTTTATACGAGTTCTTTACTGCTTAACTTTCTTCTGTCTCCATTTCAGGACTTCATTCTTTGTACAACAAAATTTTTTTATTATTTTTTTTAAAGAGATTGTTTAAGCTTTTAAATTCAATGTCTTCTTCTTATTATTACCACGCATTAAAAACAAAAACAAACACGCAATCATATTTAGATTGATTCTTGAATCTCCAACAACATACATTTGAGAAACAACTGATGGCGAGGTACAGAGCTTTCTTTGTTATCTTGAGATGCCACCACCACATCCTCCTTAGACTTCTATGAAAACTGAGACTAGTAAATGAATATTAGAGCCATTTTAATTAAATTTAATTCTATTAAAATTATCTGATCAAATTCATCTGAATTTTTAGCTGGATCAGCAGTTAAATTCCAACAGTAGGAGCTTAAACTTTATATTTCATTAAAACACCTCTATATTTTTATTTCTTTCATTTTCTTATTTTTTGGGTTGAAATTTAAATAATCAAATTTTGAAGAATCATAATTTAAATTGTTGTAATAGTTTTTTGCTATTTAAAAATAAATATAACTTGAAGCCTATTATTATCAGCTAGACCGATGTTATTAATATGATTGTTTCAATTAAGGGTTAAAAAGTAGATCCTTCTGAGAATGAAAATGAAATTTAAAATAATTCAGGAGAGAAAAAAAAAAGTAAAAACACGTAGATCAAGTTTTCCAACAAGAATTTTAATTATAAATAAATGTAAGTTATCTTCACAATGCGGTTAAAATTAATATGATTACCTGTTGGCTGTTTTTTCTTATCACGGAAAATTGCTACACATCTGTGTTGATACTTAAGAGGTGATTCCACTCGTTTGAACTCTTGAGGACCACCTTCTAACTGGTAGATAATTATTCCACGACCAGCAGTACCAACAACAGCCATGGGGTAATCCTATAAATGTTAATTACATTATTCAAATTATAAAGTATGTAAAAAAAAAAAAAAAAAAAAAGAAAAAAAAAAGAGATATTATCAAATTCAAGATAGCAAAGGACTGTAATGTTTTAATCCTATTTAATTAACCAGCTTTCCCTATTTAATAACATCTAATTATCCCTTAAGAGAATTCTCTAATCTTGTTAAATCCTATTTGACTTAAAAAAAAAAAAAACAAAAAAAAAACCTTAGTTATTTGTTAAAAAAAAACAAAAAAACATGAGTGTACTACAAAAGTCTCATATTTTTAAGGTAGCACTGAAAAAAAAAAAAAAAAAAAAAAAAAATTCACAGCTGCTGAAGCAGCTCGTGAAATTATTAAATATGAAGGGGAAGGTGTCCTTGACCACCTTGTGGTATTGGTTTAAAAAATTTTGCAGTGGAATCATTGGAAAGAAAGAAGGGCTCTGGATGACCATAATTAATATTGATGAGGAACTGTCTACAAGCACTCGCAAACTTGCCAGTGAGTGTGGAGTATCGAAAAATATGGTTAGTAGCCTCCATGGGGAAAGTGAAAAAGAGCAGTAGACTTGTCCCTCTCGAACTTAATCCTCAGCAATCAGCTAAGAGGTTATAGAGAATTATTGAAAAACCCTTCTGATACAAGAATTAACCAGAAGATTGTCACTTATGATGAAAAGTGGATTTACAGGCAAAATAGGAATACCTGTAAGCAATGGCTAGATCAGGGTCAAACTGCTTTTCTAGTTGCTGTAAAGGTGCTATTCATCACAAATTTGTTCCTGATTAATTCTATGAATTCTAAACTCTATTACAAAAAATGGAAAGATTGTATGCAAAATTGTCTCTGTCACTTATTTAATGAACTGAAAAGGAGTTTTATTCTAATAAGATAATGTTATCATATTTCTAAAGAAAATTTTAAAGAAATTCATTAGCTCAAACTCCTGCCACATCCACCATAAAGGTCCAGACACCATCGGATTACTACTAGTTCCGATCCATGGCCCATTTTCTTCAAATTAAGAAAGTTAATAATTTTGCAAAAGTTGAAATTGGGGTCCAAGAGTTCTTTGCCAGCCATCCCAAGAAATGGTGTCAGCATAGGATCAAGCAATTGGCTAACAGATGTCTAATAAAGGTAAATAACAGTGGACTATACTTCAAGTATTAATTGTATTTCATCTAAAATAATAAGAAGGGTTTATATAAAAAAAAGGGTAATTTATTTTATAAACCCCTCTAGTTCTAATGAGTTGTAGAACTATAGTAAATTTTCGTTTATCCATGGGATTGAGTGGCACAGGTATTGCGGATAACATTGAAAATCGCTTAAAAACTATAACAATTAAAGTTTAAAAAATTTTTAGTTTAAAAAATTTATTTCTTTTTCAGGCAATCGTTCGAATCAAAATCAAATGTATAACACATTTGAGGCAAAAAATCATATCAAACCATTCTTGAAGTATTTTTTGGTTCATCCTACTTTTTTCTGATTAATAGTGAAATTAAATTTGCCTTTCGTGGTCTTAAACAACCTTAGACTTACTTAAGTTTAATTAATGACTACCAGACAGGTTGCTTCATGACATAATTATACTTCTTTGCTTACTGTTTCCATTCTGTTTAAAGTTATTTCTCAAACGCCACTGGGTAAAAGGGAAGACATTTAATATATAATAAAATTTAATATATTGTTCACAAGAAAGTTCTTCAAACAAAACAAACTTTGCGAATTCGTGCTGAAAATTATCAACTGCTTCTTGATCACAGCTCAGTATCTCTTTGCGAAGTGCAATTTATTGAATTCTGTTATGCTTAGAATGGTTAACCAATTGGATAACACCTGTAATTACTTTAAAAAAAAAGAAGCTTTATCCACATTGGAACAAGTCATACGAATAACCTCACTTCTTCATTGTTTTACATTTTTTCATATCTATCAGACTTTTCATTGATTCAAAATTCAGCAGTTTACTTTTGTGCTTAAAATATCTCACACTGTTGTTTATCTTGTACCATAATCCAAATAAAACTGTTTTTTGAAGCACCGTTTAATATTTTAGAAAATTTTGTTTTTGGGCAATCTTTAAAACAATTTTCTGTAATTTTTTTCATCACTATTACATAAAAAAAAAAAAAAAAAAAGTATATGCTAGAACACAGTAACCTAAAACTTGATGAAAAACTTAGGAGTGTTTCTGTTAACTACATCACTTAATATACTAATAGTGCATGTAACTACTAAGCTAATTATGCATGCGTGCTGAGGGCATACACATTCTTTTGTTGTTGCTAATTTGGATAAAATGGTATTCTTTGAAATAAAATTCAATTTCTATAAGCATAGTCAGTATACTGCTTGAAAACCTGAGTGTATGATAATGATAAAATGATAATAAAATGTTTAAACATGTGTACTCACAATGGAATAATGAAACATTCCAATAGAAAACTGTAAAGTAAAATATTTTGTTTCATTATGTTTTCTTTTAATTGATATTCCTTAGGAATCTTCATAAAATTTATTTTTGCGGAATGCCCACAAATAATCTGATGTGTGGGTTAGCCACTCGCAAATATTTGGAAGTTTTATTTTAAGTATAATAAGTAATATATAGCTCAGTAATGGCAAAGCAGGTGTTTCCTTTGTTTCTTAACTTCTATGATGCAATGGCGGGTAAAGACATTTCTTGTTATATTGAGATGCCACTAAAGCACTACATTGATTTTTACAAACTAAGCTAAAACCAAAAATTCCCTCAAAACACAGCCATGTTTTATTTACATTTTTTACAAATTATTTTACCATTAAAATATAGAATTTTCTGATCTGATGTAAGCAATACTGCATGCAATATTAATTAAAATACCAGCAATACTGCATGCAATATTAATTAAAATATCAGCAATACTGCATGCAATATTAATTAAAATATCAGCATTTGATGAGAGTTCAATAAAAAAGATTAATAAATTTTGAAAACCTGTAATCTGATGTAACTAATATAAAACTATCCACATAACTTAATTAATTTAATATTTAATGGTAACAATGAAAAATTAAGAGGTGATTCTGTTCACAAAATAAATATACAATTTCCTAATTTGGAAAATATTATTCAGTAAAATATCCATAATCCTTAATCAGATTATCCATAATCAGATAATCTGGCATAAATACATTTTTTTTAAACCTAAAACTGTCAATGAATAACATATACTTTAATATCATACTCAAGGGATTTTGCACAGAAGAAGATGAACAAGAGGCAATAAGTTTGAGAAAAATCAGAACTAGTTTGGCTCAACTTCTTCAGTCTAGTTCTGTTGTCCATAGTGTGATATATATATATAT